>RBNK01001521.1:0-14848 GCA_003990785.1 Endogone sp. FLAS-F59071 | reverse complement strand
TAACCCTAACCCTAACCCTAACCCTAACCCTAACCCTAACCCTAACCCTAACCCTAACCCTAACCCTAACCCTAACCCTAACCCTAACCCTAACCCTGCATGCCTAACTATCAATGAGTGGGTCTTGGCTTAAGGTGTACTCTATCCGGTACAGTAATGTATGTTTGTGTAATCTCGAAGTTCCCTTAGATCTCCTGCCCAAACCTACACTCTTTAGTGGGTGGCTTCTTGACTAGCATGACTATGATTGTCTATCTGAGTGGCCTGTTGCAAACTGAGAGACCCTATTATCTGAGCAAGGGGGAGCCGCGGCCCGAGGTTTACAACGTACGTAAAGCACAACTTTGCCTAGTAGACTAGCACTCTGCTCCTTTCGGTGGCAGGGCCCATAGGTCCGTGACTTAGGAACTTAGTGTCTCTGAAGGCATATAGGGCTCATACAGGATGGTACAATAGCTTTCTCCCTAAAAGGCGAATAGCACCCCCCCCTGATACCATATTTGTATGTATAGAGCTACACTACGATTACCAAGGGAAACAGCCTTGAATAGTCCCAGGAATGACAACCGGTAATGTGTTCATCGCTGGGTATAGGGAACAGTCCTACCCTGCATGCCCCCTTAGGTAAAGAAGTCTGAAGTCATAGAAAGCAAATGAGCTTCAAACTGGCTAAAGTGCCTTCCCGAGCTACTCCCTATCCTGCACTAGTGGTGAAGATGATATATATATTAAAATCATCTGCTGCCTCACCTCCCACCCCTCCCCCCCCCCCTCCTTTGCCTCCTCTCCCACCTTTTCAGGATGTGCTGCTTCCTCAGAGCCTCCCCCGAAGCATGGCGGCGCTCGATTATCTCTTTCATCCCCAAGGGTGGGGGGAACATAATCGACCGCTTCCAGCCTATCGCTCTCACCAACATGTTCCAAAGGTTATATGAGTGGTGCATCCTAACCTACATCTCCGACTCCCGGCTCACCATCATGAATGGTGCCCAGGCTGGCTTCTGCTCTGGCTTCTCGACCCTCACCTATGCCACCCTTCTCCACAAACACTTTGCTGTGGGGAAACATGACGCTATCTTCCTGGACCTCCAACGCGCCTACGATATCGTCCCCCTCTCCAAAACCGTCGAATGTCTCCTCCATAAAGGTGCCCTCACCAGACTCCTCCACTGCATCGTCTCCCTCTTCTCTGAATGCTCCTCCCATGTCATGGTGAACAGTATCCCGACGGACCCCATCTCCCTCGAACGAGGCCTTATGCAGAGCTCTCTGCTCTCCCCCTGGCTCTTCGATGTCTTCATCAATGATCTTGTCATCACCTTCAATGAAGCCTTTCCCTCGGATGGTCTTGTCCATGCTATTGACCCGAACCTCTAGAAAAAGAGTCTCTTCTTTGTCGATGACATCATTCTTATCCCCTCTAACCCCTTGGAAGCCCAACCGATGATCGACTTCTGCGATGCCTGGTTCCTCGTGAATGGCCTTCGTACCAACACGTCCAAATGCGGGCATGTCGGACCTCACCCCCTTCCTCTCCTTACTATATCTCAACCCATCCCCCATACCCCCTCCTATAAATACCTTGGCATTTCTTACACCCCCCGAGGGTTCGACTTCCCTTCTCTCCTCGTGGACGGCGCCAAGAAAGTATCCACCACCCTTGCCCACCTTCAAGACATTAGCGGGTCCTGGCCATTAACTACCTGCCTCATCGTCTTCAAAACCTTTATCCGTCCCCTGTTCGAATACAGTCTCCCCCTTGCCTACCTCTTTATCCATGATAACATCTGGACCGCAGCCTGCGCCCCCCTCCAAGCCATCTATGATGACGCTACTGCTTAGTGTCTCAGTATGTCCCTCCCCAAGAATCGCGCCAACGTTGGGCGATCTGTCCTTGGCCTATCCTCGCTCCACCTTCATGTCACCTCTCTTAGTTGCTGCTTCAACCTCCACCTTGCCACCGCTACCAAAACCAATAATCCTCTCCCCAAGCTCATCGAATACTGCTGCTTCTGACCCACCGACTGCGACATCTCCATTCTCCATAGATTCGAAAAGGTCGACCTATGGCAGGAATTCCTTCGCACCCCCCCGCTATGCTCCAAGAAAAAGAAACCCCCCAACCAAGAGGCCCTCCTCCATGCCTTCCTCCATGACCGCGCAAGGGACGAATGGCATGAAGGGTCCGCCCTTGCCCGTATGATTACTCCGCCCGCCCGAGGCAAGGCCGCCTGGAGCCTGGACTTCTCCCTCTCCATCTATGACCCCTTCACTAAAAAACATGCTGTCGCCTGGCGTCTCGGCCTCTACGGCTGGGAAAAACATTGCTCCACCTGCTAGAAACCGTTCTCCCACACCCATATATGCTCCTGCGACCTCCTTGAAGGCGCCCCAGCCGACAGTCTCGCCTGCCCAACCTGCCTCGAAACAGACCTCTTCATCTCCGAACACCCAGAATACTCGCTGGACCTTACGTTTTTTAACTGTCTAGACCTCTAGCTTTGCCGGTGCGATGACTCAGTCCGCGCCACTTTCAACGCCCTTGACCTTCTTCCTATGCGCTCAAAAACACCCCGACCCCCCCTTACCAATGCTTAAATATCCCTCCCCCCTCTTCTTTTCTTTTCTCTGAGGTAATCCCTATGGTAGTGCATAGGGTGATGTATTCTCTGTTCTCATATCTGCCATTGTATAATGTTCCTCCAAGTTGTTGTGTGCCTTGCTCTCTCTGTACTTTGTTTTCCTTTTCATTCTTCTTTTTTTTTTTCTGCGTATGTGTTCCCGTACTTGTAGTTTTTTTATCTCTTTTCCCTCCCCTCCTATGTATATCCACGATTGATAGTCATAACATCAATAAAAGATACTTGATCTCTAACCCTAACTCTTCAAGTGAAAGCATATCTTGGCACCTCCAGTAATTAGGGGGGTATGGTAATAAGCTCTCTTATGCCAGTAATGATAAGAGATTATCACAGAGCTAAGGCCTAAAGCCTCTCTTAGCTCCTCAAACAAGTAGACTCGCCACGGCTATAGTGTAACAAGTAGATGTCGGTTGGCCTTAGTACCTGTGAAGTTCTCGAGAGTGATATTCCTCTCTCCCTCTCTCAGTATAGTCTGATATAAAGGAGACCTGGTTGCCTGTTTACCTATCAACGGGTCGCTTGGTTGGGGGTGGTAGCCCTTCTGAGCTTCGCGGCATAGGTTAGTAACCTTTGGGGACTTTGCATGCTTGACTCGCTCTGGGATTGGTGGGATCCCGGAGCTGGTTCTGTATCTTAGTCTTACAGTCCTGCTTGCCTAATGTGGTGAACTAAAATATATTAATGGCGAAATACTCTAATATTGAGCAAGTGTAGAAAATATATTTTTAGGGGTCTTAGCGGATTATGCGGTAGCATCTTAAGAAGGGTAATGTGTTGATGTAAGTATTAACTAGCAAGATTTTCAGTGCGATTGATTGAATAAAGTATATCTATTAGAATTTCGAAACTATCTTTAATTGCTTACTCCTTAAGTAAGGCTTCAATATCCCTTGGGTTGTCTGTTATAAGCTTTCTTAGCTTGTTGTAGTCCGAATTTTATTGATAATTATGAGCAGAGTATTTATAAGAAATTATAAGGTGCTATACAGGCAGCTACCCAGATTACTACTTGAATTTCTGATTGGCTCGGCTAAATATAAGGTACAAATTGATTAGCTAGAATATAATAAAATGATATATTAGGTTATAATGTAATTGGATGGCGAAATAATATATCAGATCAAAATACTATTTTAGGTTATAGTGTGATTGCGGATCTCAGTAACACTTCAGATCTCAGTAATACTTCAAGTCTCAGTGTTATTGCAGGTCACGTGGCTCATGATCTCACATGATCAAATTGTATATCGTCACAAAATGTTCTATCACATCTCCTTCCTTTCTGCAAGTTAGACTTCAAGGTATAGTTCTAACTCGGAGAAATCTCTTTGTAACTGTTTTACCTCTTCCTCTAGCTCCTTCATGTCATTCTATGTCAGTTGATGTAATTGGAATGTACTGCACCGGAAGTGGTTCAAAGCACTAGGCTTGTATTTGAATAGTTGATAAATCCATTCAGCCATTTTAGTGGCATAGGCAGGGAGTGCTCCTTTGAAGACTTGTTGACAGATTTCTCTATCCTTCCAGTTCCAGATATGTTCAACTTCCTCATTCTAGAGTTGTGCGATTCGGTAGTATTCCTTCCATTCGTTGATTTATATCAGGTGTTGTCTCCTTTGAATATTGCGTACAATTGATCGAGTCTTCTGTAAGGTTGATCCTTCTATCTCCTCAAGGTCCTTTAGGGGTTCTATATGTCGGTAGGCCTCGATCAGGCTGACTCGGACTTCATGGAAGTTGTTCCAGCAGGGCATGGTACTTCTTGAGGCAGTTTTGGTAGACAGTATAGGGTAAGATTATTCCTGTCGTTCTTCATAACTGATACGTTGTTCCTTTTATACTTGTGATGTAGTATAGTCCTTCCCATTTTGGGTCCAATTTTGCTGACTATGAAGACTCTACTATATTCCGGTATAGTAAGACTTGGTTACCAATCTTCAATCTCTTAGTTTCCTTATGTTCCTTATTATAATTCTTCTTTTGTCGATCTTATGCAATGGCAATAAATTCTCTTACCTTGTTTCGGACATTGTGTAATTCTTGGATTTCCTTTATCACACGATGCTCAATTTGCATTTCCCAGGAGGTGTGGCTGGGTTCTGGGGTGGTCATTACTTGGTCTACTAGCTGATGAGCTTTCCTTCCATAAGCGAGCTCAAAAGGGGTGAACTTTGTTATTTCTTATTTCATTGTTCATAGTGCAAATAAGGCGGAAGGTAGGTACAAGTCCCAATCTCCTCCTTGTGATTATACTACTTTGGCAATCGTGTTCTTGATGGTTTGATTCGTCCGTTCAGTGAGTCCATTTCCTTAGGGATAATAGGCAGTAGTCTTTATCTGGCAGATTCCAAAGTGTTGCATCAATATCTGCATGAATTCATTAACAAATTCAGTTCCTTGATTGGAGGTTATTTCATAAGGTATTCTATGGCAGCAGATAATATCTTTATAGATAAAAGGTGCAATATTAAGGGTATCTGCAAGGGGCAAGGCTCTTGCTTCAGGGTACTTGGTCAGATAATCTACTACTACTATGATATATTGATTTCCTCTAAGTGTTCTTGGTAGCAGTCCAACAATGTCTATTCCAATATGTTTGAAGGGTCCTCCAGGCACAATCGGTTATAAGGTCTCGACTTCCTTTCCTTGGTGCCTCTTCTGACAAGTATCGCATCTTCTGATATATTCTCTAATATCTTCATACATGTTCTTTCAATAATATTTTTCTGATAGTTGTTGATATGTGTTGTTTACACCTATGTGTCCTGCCAGCTGATGGTCATGAGAGGTCTGAAGTACCATCTGCTTTTTGTATTCAGAAACTACAAGTTGTATCTGTCCTTTATGTCATCAATAAAGTATATTATTCTTAATAAAATAGTTAAGTGCCATTGTCCGTATAAGCCATTGATCGTTTTCGTCCATCATCCCAGTAAAGATTAGGTTACTGAGGTAATCCAAATATCCGTTATAGAGTTTAGTGTCCATTGGGTAGGTATATTCTTTTTGGTTCGGGGTATCGATCTCGAATAAATTGGGGTAGGCGTGAGAGAGTATCCTCATTTTGATAATTCCATCCTTTTCTGTATTGTGTCATAAAGTCGTACTCCTGCAGTATAGCTAGCCATCTTGCATACATTCCTGTCAGATTGGGTTTGTTCCAAAGCCATTTGAGGGCTGAGTGGTCTGTTATTAGGGTGAACTGTTTTCCAATTAGAAAGTGACAGAAGTGCTGTACAGCCCAAACGACTGCTACACATTCTAGTTGGGTGGCTCTATAGAAAGGTTCTGCTCCATGGGTGGCTCGTCCTGCATAAGCAATCACATGTTCTCCATCTTTGTCATCCTATGCCAGAATTGCTCTAAGTCCGAATGATAATACATCTGTATACAGCTTGAATACTTTTGTAAGATCTGGTCTTGCCATTACTGGTGCATAGGTGAGTGCTTCCTTAATCAGGTTGAAGGCTGTTTGTGCGGCTGACGTCCATTCCCATGCTCTTCCTTTTTTTTGTAACATGTGCAGAGGTGCAGCAATTTCAAAGTAACCAGGGATAAACCTTTTATAGAACTGGATCAGTTCTAATAATCCTTATAAGGCCATCTTATCTTGCAGAGTTGGAAAGGCCTTAACGATTTTGGTCTTCTTTGGATCCGGGCAGATTTCTCCTCCATCGATTATAAATCTGAGGTATTCAATTTTCTTTTGTCCAAAGTAGCATTTTGTTGGCTTGATTCTTAGTTGATGTTTTCTGAGTCATTCAAATACTTCCTTCAGGATCACCATGTGTTCTGCGAAGTTCTCTGCATAAATATTAATATCGTCGATGTACATAATCACTCCATGTCCAATCAAATTATAGAAGATCTTATTCATTGCAGCCTGGAAGGTGGCGGGTGCATTGCAAAGTCCAAAAGACATTCTTGTAAATTTGTATTGTCCAAATGGTGTCATAAATGCTGATTTTTCCTGTGCTTCAGGCATCATTCTGATCTGATTATATCCTGCCCACAGGTCTAAGGTTGAATAGATTTGTGCCTTTTTCAACATATTTTGTAAGTCTTCTGAGTGTAGAATTGGATATGCATGCTTCTTGGTGACTTAGTTCAACTTGTGATAATCGATAACAATTCTCTGTCCATCTTTCTTTGGTACTATGCTGATAGGTGATGCCTATGGGCTCTTCGATCATATGATTACTCCTGACTCCAATAGTTCTTGGATATACTTTTGTACAAAGTCATAATAATTGGTCGGCAATCTGTAGAGTGCCTGTTTGATCAGTTTGGCATCTTCTGTATCAATATGGTGAGTGAAGAAGGCTTGGTCTGGTAGGTCCTTGAAACTAATCGTGATGATATCCTCATACTCCTTCAGTAGGTCTTGTAACTGCTTCTTCTGATTTAGTAACAGATTCTCGTTGAGGGAGTAGATGTACTTCTTGGCGTTTTCCTGGTCATCCAGTCTTTCCATTATCACATTTACCTGTCCAGTCGATCCAAATTCTTTTCTTCCACATCATGTTTCTTCTAAGTTTTCTACTTCTTTCAAAGGTTGCTGTTTACATTTGACGATCACCATTTGAGCGATCCGATCTCCTTGGTATACTTTGAATTGGCTGTAGTTGTGGTTCACCAGTCCAACCTCAATTTCTCCTCTGTAGTCTTTGTCTATTAATCCAGGGAAAGCTCCTATTCCAGAGTTACAGTAGAGTCCACTTCTTGCCCATACTTGTGCACATTGTCCAGGTGGTAGGGTGATAGCAATTCCAGTTTTTACGAAGGCTGATGATTTTGATTCTAGGGTACAGTTTTCATCTGCATATAGGTTATAACCTGCGGCTCCTTCAGTTTTCCTCTTTGGTATAATTGCGCTTTCTGTCAGTTTCTTAACTCGAGTTGCTATACTCCTTTCTTCAACTATGAATACTTCTTCAAAGGTGGGGATATTTGGTTCCTTCCACTGCTTATGTGTTGTGTTCTGAGATAGGTTTTGCCACAAGTCCTTCCACCACCAATAGCATATGCTGATACATTCGTCGGAGTGAATTATTTCTTCAAATGCGATGATTTCTTCTTCTGAGTCTGAGTCACTTTCTTTAATTAGAGTAGGTTCATCATCTTCATCATCTTCCTGGAATAAGGCTCTGACTTCGATAGGTGTCTGAGTAGTGTAAACTTCACTGCTCCATTCTTCAGGTACTTCCTCATCTTCATTTTCTTTGGGTATTATCTGTTCTTGTTCCTGGTCATAGCATTCCTTCCAAGTCCCATGGTAATTGATATCATATGGTTCATCTGGATATCTGACCCAGTTTTCATATTCCTAAAGGTTATAGGGATTGACTTCATCCCAGTAGCATCCTTGTAGGTAGATGTTGTGATTTCCCCAAAGGTGTTCCTTGCTAATATGTCTAATATTTGTCCAAAAACAGTCCTATACTTCTCCAGTGTTGTCTGCGAATGGATGAGGGTTCCTTCTATCATATGGTCCATGATTCATTAAGGGTGGAGTCCTTCAGCAGGTCTGTGATAATCTTAGTTTTTTGATCCTTTTCTCGGTTGGCAAATGCATCTCCAAGGTGTCTTGGTAAGGTATCAACTTTGTATTACTACAGGTGCACATTATTTCGGCGCAATAGATGCATTGCTCACAGAATGGGCATCTAGTATTCCTCATATTATACTTGACCAACTGGCTCTTCTCCAAAGGCGTTAGGTGGCGGTATTCACTATGAATTACTACGTGCTTCTTCTTCTTCTACCAAGTTGAGGTGCGCCTGTCTGGGGGTTATTTCTTCATCTGTATCACTTTTGTCTTCTGGTCTCTGAGTGAGTTTCGGTACTACTCCTTTCTGAATATCCAGAGGTATGCTGAACTTTCTTCTATGATTGATAAAGATTAACCTTTGTGCATCCAAGTCAATTCTGGCTTTAGCTTTCTTCAACCAGCTGTTGCCCAAGGCGGCATTATAGGATTGTGCATCGGTGATGACCATTCTGATGGGAATTATCTCTGTTCCAAACTGGACTGGTACTTCTCTAAGTACTCCTAGGGGTATGCTGCTCTTTCCACTTGTGACAACCAAGGTAGAGGTAGCAGGTTCATCAATATCCCATTCTAGGCAGTCTAGGAAATGCTTGGCGATAATGCTGACTCCTGCTCCAGTGTTGATAATGACTGAGCATGCTAATCCTCCAATGTTGCATTGTGCATAGGCAGATAAGGTATAGGTTCACTCCTCTTGTTCTTCGGTGGTGTTAACTTCTTCGAATCGGATGGTTGGTTTGGTTTCCGTAATCTGAGTCTTCACCTTCTGCTTTGTCGATGGTGCAATCTGAAAGAGTTGTTTAAAGGTAATGTTGGCCTTTTGACTGGCAATGTCTTGCCATGGGTCATATTCAAATTCTCTAACCCTTCTAGGCTTCTTTTTCTTGTTTTCTTCCTGATCTGTCATTTCTTCATTAGTAGTTGAAGTAACTGTCTTGCCAGGTTACATTATTTGTTTGAAGGCTTTGTCCTATTGATCCTCATTCAACTGTTGCCTTTGTATTGGCTTTTTAGGCTTCTTGATGACAACCTCTGGTTCCTGAGTTGGTTTCTTCCTTGGGTAGGGAGTTTTCCTGGTAGTGGTGCAGCTGACTGCTTCAACAGGGTAGGCCTCCAGATATTCTTCACCAAATTCTTCATCTTTATCTTTGATTTCTTGCATTATATTGGCATGGTTGGCCTTCTTTTCCTCCTCTCTCTCCCATCCTTCCTTCCAACTTCTAGTCCAGCAATCTTTGGCAAAGTGACCCCGTCTTCCATAGAGAAAACAATTCATTTCGGTTTTGTTACGTTCTTTGGTGACAAAGGTCCCTCTTGGTTGCCTGTTCTGGCAGATCACCTTGGCTTCAAGATCAGCTATATGTGCTGTCATTTCTGAGAACATCTTGGTAATCTTCTCCATTTCATCCTTATGAGTTGTCTTTCCTATTTTTGCTATGACTATTGGTTTGATAATGTTCTCCTCAGGTGGTTTGGCTGATGCAGATACCATTTGAACTATAGGTATTCCAGTGCTGAATTTCCTGTATAAATCTTGTAATAACTTGTCATATAGAGATGCCAAATGTCCTGCTTCGATGTCCCAAAAGGCCTGTGTCATCCTGACTTTCTCTTCCATTCTTCGAGGGCCAAACCTCTTAATATAGCATTGGAGATCTGCAGGTAAGCTATTCATAAACACCATTTCTCACACAACTGGGCTGGTTTCTCCACAGAGTTGTATGTACTGATTGATAGTAGTAACTCAATCTTCTGGGCACTGGTTGATTGACATCTTCATATTGAATAGCTGTTTCTTAATTAATTCTCACTTCTGTTCGGTGAAGTACTTCTCCTCTAACTAGGCTCTTGTAACATCCCAATGAGCGGTGGTCAATGCTGTGGCGGTGGGTGCATTTCCAGCTGCTGCTGTGGCTGTGAAAAGTAATCCTCCTAGTCCAGTGGCTGCTAGGTCTGTTAGAGCCACATAGTATACTTCTCTTACAGGTCCTCTGAGTTGGGCAGCCAGAATAGGGATCCATTGAGTGCTGACCATTCCTTTGGCTGCAAAGTAGCTTTCCAAATCATCCAGGAATTCTCGAACATATTCCTTAGTATATCTATAAAAGGTAGGTAGTCTGTCTACCATGGTTTCTTCATCCTCTTAAAGTCTTCTCCTAGGTAGTTGTAGTAATGCGGGCAGTGGCGGTGGTAGTGCCGTTCTTGCTTTTGTCTTCCACTATGGGTTTTGGTAAGTTTGGTTATACAATATAAGTAACAAATCAGTCGAGGTGTCGATTGATTTCCTGCCAGTCGGCACCAATTATAGCAGACTAAAATATATTAACAGTGAAATACTCTGATATTAAGCAAGTGCAAAAAATATGTTTTTAAAGGTCTTAGCGGATTATGCGGTAGCATCTTAAGAAGGGTAATGTGTTGATGTAGGTGTTAACTAGCAAGATTTTTAGTGCAATCGATTGAATAAAGTATATCTGTTAGAATTTCGAAACTATATCAATTGCTTACTCCTTGAGTAAGGCTTCAGTATCCCTCGGGTTGTCTGTTGTAAGCTTTCTTAGCTTGTTGCAGTCCGAATTTTATTGATAATTGTGAACAGGGTATTCATAAGAAATTACAAGGTGCTATATGGGCAGCTACCTAGGTTACTACTTGAATTTCTGATTGGCTCGGCTAAATATAAGATACAAATTGATTGGCTAGAATATAATAAAATGATATATCAGATTATAATGTAATTGGATGGTGAAATAATATATCAGATCGAAATACTATTTTAGGTTATAGTGTGATTGCAGATCTCAGTAACACTTTAGATCTCAGTAATACTTCAAGTCTCAGTGTTATTGTAGGTCATGTGGCTCATGATCTTATATGATCAAATTGTATGTCATCACAAAATGTTCCATCACACTAACTATCAATGAGTGGGTCTTAGCTTAAGGTGTACTCTATCTGGTATAGTAATATATGTCTGTGTAATCTCGAAGTTCCTTTAGATCCCCTGCCCAAACCTACACCCTTTAGTAGGTGGCTTCTTGACTAGCATAACTACAATTGTCTATCTAAGTGGCCTGTTGTGAACTGAGAGACCCCATTATCTGAGCAAGGGGGAGCCATGGCCCAAGGTTTACAATGTATGTAAAGCACAACTTTGCCTAGTGGACTAGCACTCTACTCTTTCTGGTGGCAGGGCCCGTAGGTCCGTGACTTAGGAACTTAGTGTCTCTAAAGGCATATAGGGCTTATATGGGACAGTATAATAGCTTTCTCCCTAAAAGGCGAATAGCACCCCCCCCGGATACCATATTTGCATGTATAGAGCTATGCTATGGTTACTAAGGGAAACAGCTTTGAATAGTCCTGGGAATGACAACCAGTAATATATTCATCACTGGGTACAGGGAACAGTCCTACCCTGTATGCCCCCTTAGGTAAAGAAGTCCTAAGTCATAGAAAGCAAATGAGCTTCAAACTGGCTAAAGTGCCTTCCCGAGAATGCCTCCGAAGAAGTCCGTACCCGGGTTCTGTCCTCCTTCCAGAACCGACTAACTGCCCTGGCGTCGTGCCACTGGTCCAAAGAGGTCACCTCCTTCTTTGCCGATTGGCTAACCACCCTGCAGCTCCCTGTTCCTACCTGGTCCCCACCTGTTCTGGACACACCTGCTCTGGAAGTACCTATGCTGGCCCAAATCTCCGCCATAGAAATTGATAATGGCTCAGTCACCTCTGTCATCCCCTCCATTCCCATGCTCCACCCCAAGCCTGCAACTCCCAACTCAGTCGCACCATGCTGGACTTCGACACTCCATACCACACCCATGCCCAGCAGAACCCCTGCCACCTCTGCCCATTCTAATATCTGAGTTATGCCTTGGCTTCATCAACACGCAAGGCCTTACCCCCGCCAAGGCCTCTATTATCGACTCCCTTATCCCTAAGGACTTCAACACTATCTTCGTCTGCGAAACGTGGCATATTTCTGGCCCATCTCTCCTCCCCTCCTTTTTCCTCTCCTCCCCTCTCCCCCCCATCCTCCGCACCGTCGGCCATCAAAACAGTGGCCTCTCTCTCTTCGCCTCACCTGCTTTCAAAAAAGACATCTCCTCTGCATCCCTGTCTCTGTACTCTATTACCATTCTCTTCCGGGGTCTCCCAATCCGCGCTGTTTACGCCCTGCCCTCCCTTTTAGAGTCCAAATTTTTTGATTTGATTGATCCTTCCCAATTTAGCGGCTGCGCCATTTTGATTGGTGATTTCAACCTCCGACTCCGCGCTCTCGGTGATAAATCAAATCTCGGCCCCCCCGACTGTAAGTCTGTACTTGACAGAGTGACTGCGACTTGGTCTCTATGCCTCCCATGCTCCAAATCAGGAGTTACCCACACCGACTTCGCCCTTATACCCCTCCGGACTCTAGGCCCGCCTAGACTGCCCGCCCCCCCCCATCCCCACTGACCACCCCTCCATACTATTCCTCCAAATACCCTCTGACTACCTTGACCCCCCTACACCCAGCAGTCTATGCTATTTTTTCCTTTGCAGCCTCTCCAACCCTGTCACCTCCACCCTCCTCTGCTCCGCCTTCAATGATGCTACCTCTACGACTCTCTCCCTCTTTCTCTCCCTCCGATGCCCCCCCTCTGCCCCCCTCCCTATATGACAACAGTGCATTGATATCCTCAATGACATCCTCACCACTGCTGTTTGCTCTGCAGCCGAGGCGGTCCTCGGTAGCTATGATCCTTCCACCATTCGCTCCTCCCTCCAGACCCCCCAGGTTCCCCCCCTCAACAACCTCAGTGGTGCCGCCAAGGCTATCTACTTGGTCAAACAATTGTTCCGCTCCACTGACTGACCCACTATAGATTTCCGCTCCCCCTCCCTCTCCGCTACCGAGGATACTGTCCTCTTCTTTCAAGAAGTATTCGACCAACCCTCTCCATCCCTCCTTCTCCTCTGACCCCTCCCTACTCCTTTTCCCACCAAAACTGCCACCTTAGCAAACTAGGCATTCTCCTTTAAGGCTATCCTCCTGGCCATCTCCCTGGAAGTCCTTGGTAAGTACTTGGACTATCTGGGGCTGTCAGAAGAAAAAATGTATTCTGGCAAATATATCTGTTAGATGTGCGAGACTATCAAAGTCTAGAGAGGTCCTATGCTTGAGAGTACTGTCTTAAGAGTCCCTTCGGGGTGCGAAGTTAGCCAGCTTTGAGCAAAAGCACATCTTGGCACCTCCAGTAATTGGGGGGGTATGGTAATAAGCTCTCTTGTACTAGTAATGGCAAGGGATTATCGCAGAGCCAAGGCCTAAAGCTTGTCTTAGCCCCTCAAATGGGTAGACTTGCCACGGCTGCAGTGTAATAAGTAGATGTCGGTCGGCCTTAGTGCCTGTGAGGTTCTCAAAAGTGATATTCCTCTCTCCCTCTCTCGGTATAGTCTGATACAAAGGAGACCTGGTTGTCTGTTTACCTATCAACGGGTCGCTTGGTTAGGGGTGGCAGCCCTTCCAAGCTTTGTAGCATAGGTTGGTAACCTTTGGGGACTTTGCGTGCTCGACTTGCTCTGAGATTGGTGGGATCCCAGAGCTGGTTCTACATCTTAGTCCTATGGTCCTACATGCCTAACTATCAATGAGTGGGTCTTGACTTAAGGTGTACTCTATCTGGTACAGTAATGTATGTCTGTGTAATCTTAAAGTTCCCTTAGATCCCCGCCCAAACCTACACCCTTTAGTGGGTGGCTTCTTGACTACTATGACTATAATTGTCTATCTGAGTGGCCTGTTATGAACTGAGAGACTCCATTATCTGAGCAAGGGGGAGCTGCAGCCCGAGGTTTACAATATACGTAAAGCACAACTTTGCCTAGTAGACTAGCGCTCTGCTCCTTCCAGTGGCAGGGCCCATAGGTCTGTGACTTAGGAACTTAGTGTCTCTGAAGGCATATGAGGCTCATACGGGACGGTACAATGACTTTTTCCCTAAAAGGCAAATAGCACCCCCCTTGGATACCATATTTGCATGTATAGAGCTACACTATAGTTACCAAGGGAAACAGCTTTAAATAGTCCTGGGAATGACAACTGGTAACGTGTTCATTGCTGGGTATAGGGAACAGTCCTATCCTGTATACCCTCTTAGGTAAAAAAGTTCGAAGTCATAGAAAGCGAATGAGCTTCAAACTGGCTAAAGTGCCTTCCCGAGTTACCCCCTCTCCTACACCGGTGGCGAAAATAGTATATATATTGTGACGGACTAAAATATTCTAACAGCAAAATATTCACTGTAGCATATCTTAGGGTCTTAGCAGGTTATGCGGTAGCGGCTTTGAAGGGTGGGGTGAATGACTGGTAGGAAAGTGTATTAGATAGTGAATGTAATGTAATAAGCTTTGTCACAAATAAACTTCTCTTTCTCTTTAACTATTCTTCTGCAAAGTCTATTTAGACTTTGCAGGATTATCCCTCAGGTTGTCTGTAAGAAGCTTCCTTAGCTTGTTGCAGTCCGAATTTTATTGATAATTGCGAGCAGGGTATTTATAAGAAATTACAAGGTGCTATACGGGCAGCTACCTAGGTTACTACTTGAATTTCTGATTGGCTCGGCTAAATATAAGGTACAAATTGATTGGCTAAGATATAATAAATGATATA
>RBNK01001520.1:0-14849 GCA_003990785.1 Endogone sp. FLAS-F59071 | reverse complement strand
AGAAAACAAGAACTACAACTCTGGCTCAAGTAGTAAATCAACAACTGATACTTACCACTGAGGAGAATTTAACCTCTGAGGAGAATTCAAAGGAGGATGAGGAAACTACAACAACAACTCAATATGGCAAAACAATTTTAAGAAGGATGAAAACAAGGATAACTGAAAGAAAACAAAGACCTGCTTCAATTGTGGAAGACATGGACATATCACACCTAAATGTAGAAGTACTCATACTATTTCTGGAGAAAAGATCACAAAGAAAGAAGAAATCAAAGGTGTAAGCAAAAGCATGATAGTCAAAGAAGAAACAGATCTAAGAGATATTAGTTAACTGTATATAATCAAAGAAAAATACAGCTGAGGATACTGCAAGTTGACTGAACAGGAATAAATTACCCTTATCAACTAGAACATAGTGCAGACTAGATGCCCATTCTGTGATCAATATATCTATTGCACAGAATACATATGTAACTGTTCAACAACTCACCTTATACCAGACGAAACCAAAGTAGAAGATTTTCTCATCACTAGAAAGAAAGATCAAAATGTAAGAGTAATATATATAAAAGACAGCAACAAACACTTGCAGAAACATAACAAACAATCATGCCCCGATTCAACAATGACGAATACCTCCATAGCCGAGTCATTGAAGCATACCGAGCCTTAGAAGACCCTCCATCCGAACTACTACCTGAGGAAGGATCTGCCCTACAAAGGACTCAAATAATAATGAAAAACATCGACATTGCTCAGAAACAACAAACACAAGATGAATTTCAGGCCTACTATAAGATCGCTAGGATCTGGGAAGAAGATCTCGAATATGTATGAGACCAATGACATGCAGAAGCATGCAAACGAGCACTACATCAAGGGATTCCCCTCTAATCTCAAAGGATTGCCCTCCAGATTTATGGACTCTTTCAGTTCCGACCAGCCGCTTTGAAAAGACTTACCAGAATTGGACCATCCGCATTTCACCAACTGTCTCAAATTGCCTTTAAAGAACTTAAAGAAGAAATCCATGTAATACAAAGAGATTTTGACCAATTGGAACAGTTCCTTGATTTGTGAAACCTTTTAACCATCTTAAATCTTTTAACCATCTTAAATCTTTAACTGTCTTAAAATCCATAACTTATATAACTCATTATATTACATAAATTTATAATTAGTTTATATTTCAAATAGCCAATAGTTTTTCGAGTAGTAACCTGGGCAGCTACCTGTATAGCACCTCGAGAAATTGTATAAATATCTCTCAATTCTTTATTCAATAAACCTCAGTTCAATAGCAGTGCACACTCAAGATCCTTTTGAGAGCTAAAGATCTCACCCCCCCTTCTACACACATCAAAAGCGCTAAAGACTATAAGTCTGAAATTCACAATTAATAATCTTATAAAGAAACAAAGTACTTTCGATACCTTAGAAACCTTGCAACGTACTTGGAGATTCCTAAGTCCAATGTGGATTAGTATTATCAGATGCTTCCTCACAGGCGGTTTAGGAGAAACCCCCTAACACAAAAGGTGAAACCACAGCCAAGACACTAATAGATGTCATCAATAAATAATGAACCTTACTATAGCAAAAACCCATACCCTTATACTAATAACACTGGAGAAATTTATAACATTTTCTGGAGAAGCTATCAATATGTTAGCAAAGGAAAGTTTTAGGGAGATAAGAAAAGATATGAGCAAGGAGTATATTAGGATGAAATCTACCTATAAGATCTCTAGACCATCTATGACTCATCTACTATTGATGGCAAAGGATGTGACCCAGCCTATAATGGCACTTGGCAAGAACTGGCTGATATTGAAGAAGGAAGATAGGAAGATAAAGAAAAAGAATTGGAAGAATTATCAGATAATGAACAACTATACATGATATAAGAAACTAATAATAAAACCAACTTCCTAGTTAAAAAAAAGCACTCAAATACTATAGTATATACTAAGGGAACAGCAAACTCTGTAGAATATGACATCTATACAAACAAAGATGTACTAATCTCACCAGGATTAATTTTCCTAATCAAGACAGGAATCACCTTAAAGCCACCAAATAGAACATATACAAATCCTAAATAAAAGCAGCAAAATCAAAGAAGAAATCTCAATCAAAGTAGGAGTTATTAATGCAGACTACACTAGTAAAATCATACTTATAGTTCATAACTTATCAGCTCACTGTAAATACTGAGTCACTAAAGAAGCCAAGCTGGCACAATTTGTATTTATCAAGCTTGACAACTTAGTAACAGCCAAAGTCATAGAACAACTTCTGAAAACTGAATATACTGCAGGAGGATTTGGATCAATAGATAAAAAGAAACCTATACTAACTAAAGATGAATGATAGTACCTGAAGATGGCACAAGGAATAGTACTATATAGATACTGTCCTCATGGGAACAGAACCTACTGTACAGATGATGCTTGGAAATACTGGAGCTATATTGAAGAAAGCAAGAAACCACAAATTCAACAACTAGCAAAAGAAGAAGAAGAAGCAAAACAAGTATATAAGGCTATAAAATTACCAACTAAGGAAAAGAAAATAGACTGGTCTATCAATGATACAACAGATATATTAAGAGAAGATATTTTAACCTCAGTAACCACCATTGAACATCCTACATCAAGACAATACTACCTATAAGGAATTCCGCTAATAAGAGACCAGGACTATATACTAGGGAGAATAATGTAAAAAGAACCCAACCACTTCTCCTAGATATATCTGACATAATCAACATGATTTGGCAAGTACTCCTACATCGAGACATGGAACCATGGGCCTCCATCAAGGTTGATTACACTGAAGATCTCTTGGACATAGTGAATATTACACATAATAACATGGAACACTTTGAAAGAGTATAGAATGTGTTCTACTTCAAGTCTTACTACCAATTAGGATATGTATTGGATACAACCTTGGATGCTCTAGAACCATTGGACCTCAGTCTCAATAAGAATGAAAAGAGACTTAGATCAAGAACATATCAAGTCTTTAAGTACTGGCCAACAGTGGTACTACAATTGGGAAAACTAAACTTTAGGCATTGGAGTAAAATAAAGACTAGTCAGTGCTTGGATGTTCTTGACACTCTTTTGGAGAAATTCAACCTAGAACCAGTAGTTCATGACCAAAACAAGAAACTGTTGTCCCCAGAAAATGACACCAATAAAGACTATACATTTAATGATTTCGAGATGTTTGAACCTAACAATGATCCTACCAACCTAAAAGTCATAGCCTTTGACTTCAATGCTATAGTCTCCAATGATATATTCGAAGCTTCTGAATTCAATGATAATGTTTCCCAAGTTCCTAATGATATCCCTAGCCTCTGAAAATAATGTAACTACTCCCGAAAGCCCCAAGGATGTTGTTGTACTACAAATGATTCAGACCGCTATATCTTCTAACTCTTACGAAATTAGCAATTATATTAACTATAAGGATGATCCCAATGTGATATAGGCTGCCACTGACTACCAGGCTGCCACTGACTACCAGGCTGCTACTAACTATCAGGCTACTAATGACTACTACCCTAAAGTCAGCAATTTTACCCCAATTTTAGAAATCACAGTTCAATTCGTCTATGAAGATCTTGATCTACAATTCCTTAGCAATTTCTAATATATTACTATTATATTCAGTACTATCCCTTAAGTTTTGTATAAATACCCTCTTTATTTTCATTCAATAAATCTTTGCCTAAGCTTGAGCCTAAATACAAAGTCTAAGACCTGAATGAAACCAGTGAAGAAAGTATTTGCTTAGTGATTTTCAAGCTGAGATATATTAAGATACATTGCTTTTAGACATTGATAGATTAACTTAATTATTGATATACATCTAAGGACTTATTATCCTTTGCACCTTATAAGACACATATAACCCTTTGAATTTTGAGTATTATTCCCCTATATCTTATCTTATATATTTTCCAATCCTCTATATATACAGAACTTAGCCCAGCTACTGGTTCCTGATTGAGCCCTTTAATCTTCTATATTTTACTAATCCCAGAGTCTCATCCTTACATTTTAGCACCCAACGTAGGGGGGTAATATTCAATTTTTATTGAAAACCTACTTCTGTGATATATTTTTACTATCATGATAATCTTGGAAAAGAATATTACAGTAGAGCATCTCTAGTAGAAGACAGTACTATAGTTCAAGATGGACCATCCAGAATTACTACCAAGACTTATATGAACACTGATTAGAAGATACTACCAAAGGCTTTCTCAAGAATTGGATCATTCAGACGCATCAACTGAAACTATTGGACTTACTGTTACCTATAAGTACATACTCTTAGGATTATATACTACTACTGCCAATATATCTGATGAAAGTGATAGAGTAGTAAGTATCTATTATGAAGAACTGGAAGCACACATCTGGACTTGGACTAATAATTTTAAAATCAAGAATTATTCAGTATATTTCAAGAACCCAAAGAATATCATGACACCGACATGTCATTTTCACTACCCACCTTTTCAGGATATGTTCCTACTGAGTCAATTCTTAAGTTCATCAAGGAATTAAAACTGTTCACAGCAGCCAGATCATTAACAATAGTATAGAAAGGACTAGTGTTAGTAGCCACTCTTAGAGGATCAGCTAAGGCATGATACAATACAGTAATTGCAAATAGGGCTATTGCAGCACTATCAACTGATGATGTAACAATCAGAGCTATATACACTTGGTTGATGACTACCTACCATATTACCAAAATTCAGCAACAGTTGAGAGACCAGATACTGATTACTATGCAAGGACAGAATAAGTCACCAATGGAGTTTTATACTAAAATTCGAGACATGATCAAACAAGTAGGATACAATGCTGCAGTGAGAGATCAAGTGGCAGAATCATTATTTATGCTAGGCATTCAGGCAGAAGTAGCCCTCACTATTCAGTCAACACCAACTGTTCTAAACTTAGCAGGAAAAGTGAATTATGCTCAATGATATTAGCTTGTAAGGAACCTTGGACAAGATGTCTACAAGCAGATGATAGCTCCAAGTTTCAGAAGAAGAGAAACAGCTGAAGTTCCAATTTTACCAACTACTGCTATAGCTAAACCAGCACCAACTGACAGAGATATTAATGAACTTACCACCAAGTTTGCCCAAATGGAAGCTCATCTATTTAACATCAAAAAAAGGCAATGGCAGCTAAGACATCAGCAACAGATATATAGCACTTGACTAACAGACTGAAGGAACAACAGAAATAATAGGAACTATGATTGGTTCATTACATGCTTCCGATGTAGAGAAGAAGGACATATGGCTAGGAACTACCAATCTGAGACAAACTGTCAAGCAGCACCAAGCAATCAGCAGCAGGAATATTAGCAAGGTCATCAAAGCTGCTAATAGAATGGAATACTTCTAGTATATATACCAACCTTACAAGTATAAGAAGTATTTAAGGATAGTGAAGAAGAAGATAAAGATATCTGAATACTACCTGCAGTTCCAGCAAGGAAGCAAGGACTGGCTACTAAGAAACTATATAACTGAGCTGAAGGATCAAGGAAGGGTAAGAAACCTGAAGTGGTGATTGAACAAAAGAAATCTTCAGTTATTTATGAGGCCCCGGATTTTAACAAGTTTGAAGAACCTAGTTAAGATCAACCAATATCCAAAAGCCTAAGCCATGAATCCTAAATATGCTACACCAAAACATACTATTATGACACTTGATAAGATTTGAAGGACTGACAAGTCAGCATGATATTTACACAAGCTGCAGAACTCAACCCAACTGTTAGAGGGTTTCTCCTAAACCGCCTGTGAGGAAGCGTCTGATGATACTAATCCACGTTGGACTTAGGAATCTCCGAGTACGTCGCAAGGTTTCTAAGGTATCGAAAGTACTTTGTTTCTTTATAAGATTATTAATTGTAAATTTCAGACTTATAGTCTTTAGTGCTTTTGATGTGTGTAGAAGGGGGGTGAGATCTTTAGCTCTCAAAAGGATCTTGAGTGTGCACTGCTATTGAACTGAAGTTTATTGAATAAAGAATTGAGAGATATTTATACAAAAGGTCAAAGCTAAATATATGACAAATAAATGATACAATATAACTGATAAATGAGGTGATGGTCAAATGATATGCTAATGATCTGATGATCAAGTACTGAGATGACCGAGCACCAATAATAATACTTAATGATCACAATAAAAGTATGGGAAAACTGCTAAATTAATTCTGAGTGATGGGAATGGTGGGAATGATTGCTGCATCGTTCCTGATGTTTGCTTGGATGCTGCATTGCCAGGGATTACGTGAGAATCAGAAGAGCTTGAGAAATTGGATCACTGATGGAATCAGAAGATCGGATGGATGTCTGATGGTGAGAAATCGGGTAGTTCCATCACTACTTGGCAGATGCTGCGGTGCAATTACTGCGCTCTTACAACTCTTCCCCTCTTAGGAGAAAATAGCGTCCTCGCTATTTCTAAGGAACTTGAAGTTATCTTAAAATATGAATATAAGAAAATACTACTCTTGATAAGAATAATACTAAGAAAAAAAGTGACTCGTCATTTTTCCATAAACAAATGACTTCTGAATATTTCAAAGGATAAAATAATAAAGGGATAATAATGTAATAGATCAAATATGCAAATAAATGAAATAAGTGTCCATCGAAGATCGCTAGGTAGTAAATGATATAATAATGTCTGATTTGAAGGAAAATGGAAATAAGTACGTCAGATGAAGGGAAAAGGCATGAAATCGATCGAGTGTATAATAGATGCGTCATTGTTCAATGCACAGATGAATAAAATAGGGATCGATCGAAAATAAAATAAATGAAAATAATAATTGTTTGATGAATAAAATAACTGATGTAACTGTGACGACTGAATAAAATAGACTTCGGTGCATCGAAATATTAAAAAAAATATATAACTAAAGACTGTGCTCGCTGTCCTTTTTCTTCCTCTTCATTCCACATGTCGTCGTTGATCTTGCCCTCTATGCTGATTTGTCCGGATACATGTGTTCGGGTACGCGGTCGTTCTGGATTTGTTCGGTCGTTCTGACTTTCTTTTGTTCTCGCTTTTCTCCCTTTTTTCGCAAAGATCTTGCTAGAATTCTTAAGAATCTCTCCGCATGGTGCGCGTGTGAGTCATGCTGCTGATTTCGGTAAGTAAACTCAAGATCTTACCATAAGCAGTGGTTGCGGTGCATTCCTTCATTCCTTGCGTGATTCGGGTATGTGATTCGTTTTTGTTTACACCGGGGTTGGTCGGGTGATTCTAACATTTTGTTTATTCTGAACTTGTTTTTGGGCGCCAGCTGATTCGTCGAGTCTATTTTTCTCCGTTCTAACTCTCAGGTCATTCAGTCATTGGACGCGGATTGGGTCCTTGGTTGGGTGTCCTGGCTTTATTCGTGACGAGCACATTCGACGCTGACGATCTGAACTGATTCGTCGAGCTGGGTGATTCGGTAGGGTTATTGGCGGAACGAGGTGAGTGATTCGGGCGGGTGTGTGTGCGTACGTATGCATGTTTATGTGTCGGGCTGTCTGAATGCTGTGGTTGTTGGTCTTGCTGAATCTCGCCATGAGGTGTCGGGGGCGTGGGATTTGCGCGTGATTCCATTTCTGGTGACTCGCTTTCTTTCGGCGATTCATTTCTTGGCTGGTCTCATTGTTTTGGGCATCTTGTCATGTGTCTTGCTCTCTTGTTGTCCGAATTCGTCTCTTCTCTTCGACAAGGGTTGTCTGCTTGGGTCAGCAATGAGGTGTCTCTTTCCGAATGAGGTCTCTCTAGCGCGTGGGTAAGTTCTTGGGGTCTCACCAAGATTTGGGGGTGCTCATGCTTGGGTTGCTTGAGTATAAGAATGGTCGTCCGACGTCTCTGTCTTTCTTGCAAGTTCAAAAAGTCTTCTAATTCACATACTACTCCTTTTTCATATACTTCCATTATGACTTTGCAGTACCAACAATATCTAGTTACTTCTGTTCTTGGCAAGCGTTGCCGGAATGATGATGAGGTTGTCTGCGAAACTCCTCCTACCAGTCATTCCCAAATTGTGGCAGATGGCGATGACGAGATTGTTTACGAAACTCCTCCGGGTTTTTGGGATGTGGATTCTGATAATGACGACGATGAAGAATATGGTCCTAGTCGGTAGTGGGGGTTTCCTGTGGCTGAGGCTTCTAGCCAGTATTCTGATAATGATGATGATGACGAGAGACCTGAGTCAGCTTCAGAGTCTGATTCTGATATTGATTCGTTGATTATTTTTCTCCTACGATTCTGTCTGATATTGACGAGGAAGAGGAATTTCCAGAGGTTGATCAGGTTGGTCGCTCATCCAAGTAAGTAATATGATTTTTGCTGAGTTTGTCCAGAGAGAGAATTCCTAATAAATTCTATAGATTTCTCACGATTAATAAATGTTTTTAAAATTGTTCTTCTTCTATCTAGGAGTCAACCTAAGTAGATAGCCGTCCATTGCTTTATCTTCCTCCAAGGGTTTCCGCAAGGTACGTCCATCTGTCTATCTGTCTAGCAATAGTTCATTCCAGTCTCTTCTGCAATTGTAGATCTAATTGTTGCTGTGATCATTTTGTTCTTCCTCTAGAGCAGGCGTCAGTGGTTCTTCTAGTCATTTCCTATAGCGCGAACCAGGGTGTACTGGCTTCAGAGTAGTCATAATTTTTCATCAGTTCGGTTTTATTATATCCAGGATCTTTCTTCTGCAATTGTAGGTCTATTCCATGTATTGGTCAACTGTTGATTCGGTAATAAAAGTCTCTTTAACAATCGATTCGTAATGTCTTCTCAAGGTTGCTTGTATTGACATGTCTTTATGAAGTCCATTCGCAAAGTTCGCCTGCTTTTGAAGTCCATTTATGCCTCTCGTTGCTGTGTGATCGTTTTATTCTTCTTCTATGCCAGTTGTTAATGGTTTTTTATGGTTATTTCCTATAGCGCATACCAGGGTGCGCTGGCTTTGATGTAGTTACAGAGCATCAATTTAATAAGTCTACAATCATCTATTTGGACTTGATGGCTGTGAGTTCAGTTGTTGCACTCTCAGTTCTCATGGATCTTGAGGTGTGCAGCTTTTGAACTTGTATATAAGTTCGGCTGCTATTGAACTCATATGTGAGTTTGGCTGCTATTGAACTCGTGAGTTCAGCTGCTATTGAACTCGTGAGTTCGGCTGCTATTGAACTGAAGTTTATTGAATAAAGAATTGAGAAATATTTATACAAAAGGTCAAAGCTAAATATATGACAAATAAATGATACAATATAACTGATAAATGAGGTGATGGTCAAATGATATGCTAATGATCTGATGATCAAGTACTGAGATGACCGAGCACCAATAATAATACTTAATGATCACAATAAAAGTATGGGAAAACTGCTAAATTAATTCTGAGTGATGGGAACGGTGGGAATGATTGCTGCATCATTCCTGATGTTTGCTTGGATGCTGCGTCGCCAGGGATTATGTGAGAATCAGAAGAGCTTGAGAAATTGGATCACTGATGGAATCAGAAGATCGGATGGATGTCTGATGGTAAGAAATTGGGTAGTTCCATCACTACTTGGCGGATGCTACGGTGCAATTACTGCACTCTTACACCAACCATTAAGATACAGATTCGTAAAGAACTAAGTAAAGCCAACCAGGGTTCAAGGTCATCAAAATTAACCAAGCACAACCAGCCAGAGAGGAGAGTGATGAAGAAGATACCAGAAAAGCCTCTACCATCACTATGTATATCATTAAATCATAACCATTCGAAGCAATTATCGACTCAGGAGTAGAAGAATATATTATCACAAAGAAAGTGCTTGACAGATTAGGATGAGAAATTGAACAGTCTACCACCTTTGGATTCATGATATCAAGTGACAAATATACAGTATCTTTTAGCAAAATAAAGGATATACCTATCAGATTTAGAGATCTGACTATTTTGGTCACCATGCTTGTTGTTAATACATAGATCTATAATATCATATTGGGAAACGAATGGTTGGAGAAAGCCCAAGCAGTGATCAACATTTTTGGAGAATGTATGAAAATAACCTACCGAGGAAAAACTATTGCTATACCCATCAACATTCAGAAAGAAGCATAACCAGAAGTAGAAGACATTACTGATAAAACAAACTAAGTGATGGTCTTATAACCAATAGAGGATAGCAACCTCGAGGACACTACCAAGGTCACAAATCAAATATTAATAGTACAAGTAGAAGATATTATAGAATTCAAAAATATAGATAATAAAGAACAAGTATATAATAGATACTGATGACTCTTCAAGAAGGAGAAGAATCAGCTCATCAACTGGAACATGCAACACCAGTATTATCTCTTCTGTGAGGAAAGAATCTATTGTGCAGAATAAATATATAGTTACCCAGACATCAAGAGAATCCCACAAGGAGAAACTCTTCAGCAATATCTGCTCACCAACCTGAGGAAGGCAAGAAGGATTCTCCCTATCAAGAAACAGCAGATGCCAAACCTACCCTTCAAAGATGGAATATGCATCTGAGATATTTGCAAAGAACGAGCACCGAATGTTAGGAAATTGCATTTCTTTGGAAATCATAATAACTTTTAGAACAAGTATTGGGATGAATGGAATATTAGATATTAAAATTATTAGCTTATTATATCTCTCTCTCCCATCAATGATTGATAGTACATCACTCGATCATGGCTTAGATGATCTTTGTCTGTATCGACTAATCATATATTAGCATTAATAAATATATGCATATTTGGCTTTATGAGCTATTGCGCTCTTCTACCTCTAAAAACATATTCAGAGATTAAAACTTTAATAGGTTATGAGCCTCAAGCCACTCAAATTACAGCTCGACAACCTGAGATCTACACAATTATAGCAATTACAACTGATTACAGTAAGCATTTATTTAACATTGTAAATAACGCATCAAACAACACAATAAACAACACGACAAACAATACTGCAATAAAGCAACACAATAAATAATACGTAATAACATAGCATTCAATAATATGACACAATGAAATAGATAATCTATATACATCATCATCAGCAACAAGATCAACAAGATTGCAATCTAAATCAAAAACAGACAACAGATATCAACCCCTTGATAATGATGAAGAATTGGATGGCAATCATCAGAGCAATATAGGATTTAGCCTCGATTGATAGGAAGAGATAGCTACAATGATCAGAAATCAGAAAGATAAATTAGATACACTGGCAACCCTATTGGGTGAATTGATGGCAAAAATCGACAAAACAAACGTATTACCTAGCACACCAACTAATCAGAATACAGCTACAGAAGGCAATACACTATAAATACAAACACAATCACCATCACCAACAACATCAACAAAGCTTAATGATCTGGCAAAGGAGTATCTGAGATCGATTAACAAATTTGATAGGTCAGGAGGTACACCCAGACTATTTGATTACTTTGATACTATAGAGCAATTTATCATCAGCACTAATCTATCAGTACAAAAGGAGGAAGTTAATGCAGCGATTAGTAAAATTACAGGTAACACTAAAATGTAGCTATGGAGGCATATGAATACATTGGGAGAATTTGATTTATAGAATGAGCTTAAAGAGGCTATGATGCAAAAATATGCACCAATGGAATAATTATTATAAATATACGATAAGCTTGCACTAATGAAGCAAAAGGGATCGATCAAAGATTATAATAATGCATTCAACTGAATTATAGCGCAAATCGAAGATATAACTGATACAGAAGCTATACTGCAATATCTCTGAGGTCTAAGCCCCAGGTACTAGGAATTAATACTTGCACAGGAGAATATGCCGACAACGCTGGAGGCTTTACAACTTACATATATCAGGTTCAACCCAGATAGTAAGTAGAAGCGCGACAAAGCCTACATGACAGACCGAGGTGGCTACCGAGGCAGCTACCAAGGCAGCGGTCGTGGCAACTGAGGTGGAAGTGTCAGATGAGGCCGAGGCTATAACAATAATAATGGAAGCAATCAAGGAGGCTATCATAATGACAGAGGTGATCAAGGCAGTGATCGCAGAGCCTATCGAGGTAGGAATTTTTGGAGATATCCTTAGAAATGTTATGTCTGTGAGGGAGAACACAGAATATTCCAATGCAACAAACTCAATGATTGGGTAAAAACAGAAAAAGAAAAGGCTAAATCAAGAGCCAAAGCAAATCTGGCAATTGGCACCATCATCGATTCAGGTGCTATGCAACATATGTTCAACCAATAAGAGATTTTCGAGACAGTGGCTGAGCATGATGGCTTGGTCACATGTGCAGAGAATGAGAAGCTACATGCTACATACATTGAGATGATTGAGCTTGATGACAAGCTGAAATTATAGGATATTTTATATATACCAGAAATCACCAGAAATTTAATATCTATATAGGTATTGATACATAATGGAAATGACATAACCTTTAAAAGCGATGGATCAGTAGTTAAAATCGGTGCGGATTATAAGGAAATCAAAATCGGATAAGCTGATAGCGACCTATTTCATTTATTAACATCACTAGAGCTAGAAGCAAACATCACCGATTCTAAGATTGATGACTATACACTATGGCATCACTAGCTGGGCTATCTGGGCTGAAATACTCTGTAATCAATCAATAAATTTGTCACAGGGCTTGGAGATGTGCAGCTGCCAACCACACAAATCGAAATATATACTGGGTGTAAATATGCAAAATCGCACTACAAGCCTTTTGGATATGTAAAAAATCGATCGATGGAGTCTATTGAAAGGATGCATTCAGATCTGTGTAGGCCAATGCCCATACCATCAGTCAATGGAGCGAAATATATATTAACATTCATCAATGATGCTACTTGCTATATCACAACATATTTTATTGACAATAAAAGTGATACATTCGATCGATTCTGGGCATTCAAGGCATTTGCCGAAATGCAATCAGGCTGAAAACTGAAGATTCTTCAGTCTGATGGAGGGGGAGAGTATGTAAATATCAAGATGTGTGAATTTTTAATCAAAAATGAAATTTATCATGAAATGATGATGCCAGATATGCCACAATAAAACAGTGTTGCCAAACAATATAACCGGACATTGATGGAGTCGATCCGGGCCATTAAAATCACTGCCGACATACCTGACGAACTTTGGGCTGAACTTGCCACAAGTACTATATATTTACACAACTGATTGCTAATGCGAGCCAATAAGAAGAGTGCTTCACTGTTTGAATTATAGCATAGTCATAAGCCTGATATTAGTAACTTATGCATCATATGGGCTGATATATATATGCATATTTGCAAAGAAAAAAGGTCAAAACTGGTGCCCCGATCCAAAAAGCTTAAAATGATTGGCTATCATGATAAAAAGAAGGCATATAGGCTCTGGAATCCAACCAATAGGAAGATAGAGATCAGCTACAATATCACATTTAATGAATCTATTATATTAAAATCTCTAACAATCGTCAACCCAGAAGATCAAGAATATGTTATTGAAGCAATTATTAAAGAATGCAAGATTGATGAAAAAAGGCAATATCTGGTAAAATGGCTAGGCTATAATGATGATGATGACAACATCTGGGAGCTAATCAAACAATTGATAGATACTGAAGCCCTACAAATTTGGCAAGATCGCATGCCAGAAGCTAATTTAATTGAATTGACCGATGACCCAATGACCTACAAGGAAGCAATTTCCCTGCCTGATGCAAGGCTTTAACAGGAAGCGATCAATCAAGAGCTTAAATCACTTAAGAATAATGATATGTAGATGATTGTACCTAAGGTGCCTGTGGGACATAAGCTGATTGGATATAGCTAGGTATTTAAAAAGAAGCTCAACACTAATGGATTGGTTGCCAGGTATAAGGCGAGATTAGTTGCCAAGGGATATTCACAATAGCAAGGAATTGATTATGATGAAACATTTGCTCCTATAGTGAAATTCACATCAATCAGAGTACTTTTATTGATCGGTGCAGCCCTTAACTTAGAAATTCACCAAATAGATGTAAAAACTATGTTCCTGAATAGCAATCTTGATGAGGAGATCTACATGATGGTACCTGAAGGAATTGACCAATCGAAGCTATCACTGAGAGCTGTATGTAAGCTCAATCGATCATTGTATGAACTAAAACAATCACCTCGTATGTAGAATCAGAAGATTGACAACTACCTCAGCCAATCAAATTTTATAAAACTATAATCAGATCATAGCATTTATCTAAGAAGAAGACAAGATGATCAATCATTAATAATTATTGCCATATATGTCAATGATCTACTAATTCTAGCTGATTCTATAGAAATGATAAATAAATTCAAAGTGGAGCTTAGCAATGCATTTGATATAATAGACTGTAGTGAAATTAAATATTTTCTAGGTATTCGAGTCATGTGTGATCGAAAAACACATACAATCACAATTGATCAAAGTTACTTTGCTAATCAAATCATTATAAGGTTTAATATAATAGATGCCAAGCCAATCAGTATACCTCTTGATCCATCTATTTAACTCAAAGCTGAAGGGAGAAAATCTGCAGACTAAAATCTATTCAGATAAATGATCGGTAGCATAATGTACCTAATGATTGGGATAAGACCTGATCTAGCTACTGCTGTTAGCATCATCAGTCAATTTTCAGCCAATCCAATGCAAGAACATTACCATGCCCTCAAATGATTATTAAGATATATTAAAGGAATAGTCAATTATAAGCTGTGCCTTAGATGTGATTAGGA
>RBNK01001519.1:0-14850 GCA_003990785.1 Endogone sp. FLAS-F59071 | reverse complement strand
AAAAAAAAAAAAAAAAAACACGAGGCAACCCTTTACCATCGCCCAACTTCCCGTCAAATCTTTTTCCCACCTCCACTCCTCCTTTCGAATGGATTCAAAAACCCAAACGAACCTGTGCATTCACCCGCTCGTCGTTCTTTTCTCCGTTCTCTTGTAAATTATGCATTACGTATCGAGTTACAATTACGATGAAAGAGGGGATTGTGTGCATAGACTCGGATCTGTGATGCCGTGATGCTTTTTGTCGGCGGATGCTGAATGATGATTGTGCTTTGCCGAATGCGCGACGGATGAAGTCAAGGAGAACCAAACCCGGACTTGTTTTTTTTATGTTTTTTTTTTTTTTTTTTTTTTTTTTTTTTTTTTACCTATCTCCTAGATTGTATGAGTTCGCTCTAAATTTCGTTCGGGTCATTCCTCGTTTTACCTACCTACCTACTTCCGGCCCTTTCACAACTCGCCATTACACATTGCATAACGCACCTGGTACAGTCGTCATGTTTTCCGTCTTCTTGCTTCTCATCGCTACTACCCACTGAATGATACGAGGTCTCGCTTGGATCGTGTTTGGGAGCCACCCCCCCCTTTTTTTAGGTCATGGCTGATCGTTGATTCAACTATTAAAATTTGGCACTCTTCTCCGACAAATGCATGGCGGACCATCTTACTGTATACCACCGGTAAAAAAAAAAAAAAAAGTGGGGAAGGAAGAAGGAGGAGGCCGGTGATAATCTACGATGGCGCCGATTGTTGGAAAAGCTCCGTTCGAGCCCTTGCAAGATGAGAGGGAAGTTGAAGTGACGCACAATGCGAATAATTTAATAATTGCTTTGGATCCTTATCACTCACGTAACTGATGAAAGGAACGTCGAAGACCACTAGTTTGATTGAACTTGTTATCCCACCAAAGGCGTATTCGCCCAATCGCCTGTTATCTCCAAAGATTTTCTCACATACGAACTGAGGGAACAATGTGCAGGAGCTGACAATTGTGTTATTATACTCAGTATCCACCTAATTCAATGGTAGTCGTCCGAGTGACTCTAGCAATAATCCGTGCCTAAAAAATTAGACAGATCATCGCGTTGCCCCCTGGATAACAAGCCTTCATAATATGTTGGAAACCGGTCTTGTCATCCCGAGAGCGAGAGCTACGTCGTTACATGGTTTACGTGTCAGAGTGAGCGATAGATGGCGGGAGATTTCCTCTCATCTTGTTCCACCTTGGCTATGTTTAGATACAAAAAGTCTTGGCTCGAAGGTGAAAGAGCAAAAATGCACTGGTCGGTCGAGGAAGAGCAAATATCTGGAGTGGTCGTGTGCGGAATAACTCGTACGAAACAACTCGTACGAAACAACTCGTACGCTTCATGGTTCGCCTCTTGGTATTTTTCGTTGTAAACAGCTTATTAAAGCAATCATTCTCTATGCACATAAGTTTTATTCTGAAACCACTGTGCTATATTTGAATACATGCTTATTTTTTTTTATGATCGCAAGATGACACGAATGCTGAAGGAAAAAAAAAAAGAAAAAGAAAAAGAAAAAAAATTGCATTCTGTATTATCTTTGGGAGACAAAAATATAAGAAAGTAAGAGCTGATTAATTAGATGAAAAAAAATGTGATCCTCAACTTACAAATGAAAATACTTTCAATAAAAAAACTAAAGAAGAAATTTATAAAATTTGTCAGCAAAATTTTATAAAATTTTGTAGAACTTCAATTATAGAAAAAATTGCAAAAACTTATAATTTTAAAGTATATTAGCTTCCACCTTATCATCTAATGCTTAACCCAATTGAGAAAGTATAAGAGATTACTAAAAGGTATGTTTCAAATATTAATGATAGAAAAGATTTTCAAAAAGTAAAAGAATATATTTTACAAGGCTTTATAAAAGTTACTTTAGAAATTTGAAAAGACCTTATTAGAAGAACTTATAAAAATGAAAAAGATTTAGTTTTAAAGTAAAATTTTACAACAATTCAAGATATATTAGATAATTCTTTAATTATTGATATAGATGATTTAGAAGATGACTTTAATATTGAAATAGAGAATTTAACTTTTGAAGATTTTGTAAGTGATGAGGATATTACTAGAGAACTAATTAATTAATTTAGTAATTTAAATATTTGAATTTATTATTTAAATATATTTATTATTATAATTTTTATAGTTGCATTTATTATTATAGTATTTGTTATACATTATATATTATTATAATAAATATTATAATATTAAGTATATAAAAAAAATCAATAATTAATAGTTATAATTGCTGTAATAGTTTATTTACCTATAGCTCTATTTAGCTAGATATCCTTATAGTCTATCTAGATTCTTTATCAAATGAGAGATAAAGTGCAAAGTTAGGTTCTTTATTAGATAAGAGATAAAGTATAAAGTTAAGTTCTCTACTAGATAAAGAAGTAATAAAATAAAGATATTCAGTAATTACCTTGGAGTCTAAGTAATGCTGTTTGGTGAATGCTGATGACTACTTTAGAGTTCAAGTAGTACTATTTAGTAAATACTAATAACTGCCTTAGATTTCAAGTAGTACTATTTAGTGAATACTGATAACTACCTTAGAGTCTAAATATATTATTTAATAAGTAAGTTATTTAACTAGAATAGCAATTATATAAATTCAACTATTAACTCTTTATTTAAATAAAAGTACTAAGTTATTTATATTAGAATTGAACTAGAATATAAACTAATAAAACAGAACAAGTTAACTATATCTCAAAGATATATAATAGAGGCTAGATAAAAGGTTTCAAAGTTAACAAAAGCTGAAATAAGAAAGTTTTAAAGGTAACACAAGCTGAATTAGAGCTAGAAAGGCTTTGAAACACTTAAAAACCTAAATACTAAAAGTAACAGAAGCTGAAATAGAAGCTAGATAAAAGGTTTCTTAAGTGCTGAAGGTAACAGGAGATAGATAGAAGGTTTTGAAGGTAATATAAGCTAAAATAGAAAGTTTTAGAGGTATATTAGGAAACTATTTTCAGTTTATAGTCTATGACTAGCATCTATGCTTGTAGGCTATTCGCAGACTATTCATAGGCTATTCTAGCCAGTTCATAGTTTATAATATTGTTTTAGCAAAGTTCTAGAGTAGTTTACAGCTGTTTGCAGCTGTTTGCCAATAATAGTTCATAGTTTATAACTAGCATCCATGTTTATGGCTATTTTGTTCATAGATCTTAGTAAATAGTTCATAGCTCTTAGTAAAATAGTTCATAGATTAATTAACTATTTTTCTAATATAATACAAGTTGAAACTAAAAAAAAGCTATAATGTCAAAATTATATTCTAGAACTGAAACCACTTTTTTAAAGAGTTTTGTACTATAGTATATACTATTAAAGAAACTTTATTATTATTACTATTACTATTATCATTATTATTACTATTATTCTTATTATTATAACTTAGTACTCTTAGTTTAAATTAGTTATATAACAGTTATATATAATATAAAAAAATTATTAATTATCTAAATTTGAAAAATCAAGTATTTTAATTAAAAGATTTAAAGTTCAATTTAATTTGATATAATTCAATTTGATTTATTAGAAGCTTTACTATAGCTATTACTATTAAAATTAAAATTACTAAAGAAACCTTTAGAATTTATATAATATATAAATAAGTAGAAGTATAGTAATAAATAGAAGCAAAGAGGTAATGTATGAAATTTTATACAGCAATAGAGTAAGTTTGAGAGCATTAGTTTAAAGTTGAGAATAAATAGTAAAATAGAGTAATTAAGATTAAGATTCTTAAGAATATAATTTATTAAATTTATAATATTATAATAAATTATAGAGTAAAAATATTTTTAGACATAGCAGTATGTTGGCAACACAAACATGCAGATTATTTACTTTGTGTAATAGTGAATAATAAAGAAATTAGTTGGCTCAAAAATCACGATTTTAGACTATCTCTAATTAATTATTTACTGTAGCCTGATGATTACATTTACAGTGGCTGAGTAAAAAGAACAAAAGTCACAGTACAAAAAAAACATTTCTAAATCGCGTCTCAACCCCCACCGTCACGACCTTTTTCCTTCCGTATAAACCAACCCACAATGTACTCTCAACGCGGGGTTATGATGTCGCAAAGCTGTAGGCGTCTGCTTCACACAAACGTGCCTATCACCATGGCCAAGGGTAAACAGCACCTCAAGCCGGGAACCAACCCTTCTAAGCTTAGAGCAAACATCGTTTCGACCCTACCGGCACAGGCAGCGACACCGGTATCGACCCTGATACCGACACCGGCATCGGCATCGATACCAGCACTTGCATTAGAGCCAGCCGTACCCGCAATGGAAGATGAGTTGGAGGTATTCGAGGCCAAACCACCAGAGTTCAAAGTTGGTGATCTGGTTAATGTGCAAAGGTACTTTCAGTCATCGGGAAAATGATACAATGTATCTTCTCCGAATCCAGGATATTCAATGCTACTTGATTTTCTTTTATAGAGACGGCAATTCCTTCACAGGCATTATAACCATAGTCAAACCCGTTCGTGGCGCTCTCAAGAGACTTACTTTCATGTCTCGCAACGGCCGGTCCATTGATTTTTTAAGCGACAAGATTGGTTTTCACATTCCTGGATTCGCCTACCTTCCCGTCGTCACCAAGTATCTCAAAGCACCCCTCAACCCCAAGGATGGTGTTATACCGGCTGATATCGAGCGCCCTGTCACTGACTTTACGCGTGCAGCATTGCTCCTCAAGTCGACAAAGATCGCCCAGTTCGAGGCCGTGTTTGACCTACTGCATGCCGAATTTAGCGGAACCAACATAGCGTCACCGACGGTGACAGTGGAAAAGGTAGCCTCGCTGGTATTCGGGACTGAGGAGCTCAATAAAACACATCTCTATGCGGCATACCTGTATCTGCAGACCAGCTACGTGCGCTACGTACCTACACCGACGCTTGGACGGTATCTCCTCCGCTCAAAGCCAGATGTCGAGAATGCGCAGACTTTGATCGATTGGATACGGACGAACGCAATCCCATTCAAAAATTTTGTGGAAAACGCGCGGCGGGCTATCGAGTTCTCGCGCGCTCATGCCCATCCAATTCTTGGGACCGTACCGGCGGATGTTCTCAAAAATCCGGGGCGCATGCCACGTGCCTTCAATACCGCGGACCAGCGGTTTTTAAATTTCATGAGCGAATATGTTACAAACAAGCAATTGCGAGGGTGGACGCCGTTTGAGGTTTACATTCCACAGATACTCAAGATGATGAAAAGTTATAGCGACCAAAAAATCGGCCCGCATACGGCGACTCAGTTCTTGAAGGACGTTGGGGTGTGGACGCCGTGGGAGAACACAAACATACTGGTGCATTCGGAGGTGATGTCAGAGCACGCGGGTACAAAAAAAGCGGAGGAAGATAACAGAAAGACGGACAAGCTGACAGAGCAATTCATGCGTACCGAACCCTTCGCCCCCAGCAAGCTCGCCCCTTCCTCTCCTTCCTCCCTCTCCTCTTCTTCACTCCTGGTCAAATCGTCCCCCAACCTCTCCCCTGCTGACTTCTACCTCCGCGATCCGTGCGACCATCTCCGCCATGACTTTGGTGCTCTCACCGTCTACGCGATTGATGACTACTCGGCCAAAGAGATTGACGACGGCATCTCCATTGAACGCACCGATGGCGAAACCTGGGTGCACGTTCACATCGCCGATCCGACGGCATATGTCCCGCCCACGAGCGAGGTCGCGCGCGTCGCCGCCGCGCGCGTCCAGACACTCTACCTGCCCGATCGGCATTACTCGATGCTACCGGAGCAGATGAGCCAGCAGCGGTTCAGCCTGGATGCCAGAGATTTGCAATACACATTGACATTCAGCGCGAGGCTCGGTGCCGATGGAGAGATTGTTGATACTAAGGTTAGGCCCGGGGTCGTGCGGAATGTGCAGACCGTGTACTACGACGATGCGGACGAGGTGCTGGAATGGACCAACGTTCAGGGTGGGAAACCGTCGGCCGGGAGGTCGGGACCCTTGTTTGTACACCCAGCGCCGCTTCCCCCGCGGGTCGCGCCAGAAGGTAAACCAACGATTGGTACCACGGCGCCCTCACCGACGCACCGCGATCTCCTTGATCTGCAACAGCTCTCCTTGACACACAACCGCAACCGCATGCGTGCCGGCGGCTTCTCCTTCCTCAGACCCTCTCCCTTTGTCGAACTTCAGCCATCTCCCCTCCCCACCTCCCCCCAACACCTCGTCGGCCCGACCTATTACTCCACTGTCACCACCATTCAGGTAGCCCTCGACCGCTCGTTTAATTCCCCATCTCGCCTCATGATCGCCGAGCTCATGATCCTCGCTGGCCGGGTGGCTGCTACCTTCACCGCTGACCTGGACGTCCCGATGCCGTACCGCATGCAACCAAAACCCTTTCTCTCCCGCTCCGATCACGCTCTGTTCGACCGTGCCCTCGCCACTCAAGACCCTCTCACAGGTCTGATCCCATTCTCCGACATCATCTCTGTCCTGCGTTTCTTTCCTTCAGGCACCGTGACTATGTTCCCACGCGAGCCACACTGGATCATGGGCGTGCGCGATGGGTACACCAAGTGCACATCCCCATTGCGACGGTACCTCGACCTCGTTGCCCACTGGCAGATCAAGGCTGGGCTGCTCGGGGAGGCGGCGCCGTTCCCGCGCGAGCAGCTTGAGCGGGTGGCCTTTGCAACGGGAGAGCGCGAGCGACGGCTATCGACATTCTCGACGTCAGCGACAAGGTTCTGGGTCTTTGAGTTGGTGCGGAGGTTGAGAGCCCAGGAACATGAGGGATGGGACAGGCGCGAGTGGGACGCAGTGGTGACACAGATAGAGGAGGACGCGTACACAATAACAACTGTGCTACTGATGGAACTTGGGATTGTGGGGCGGATAAGTTTGAAAAAGGAAGGATTAAAATTGGGGCAGGCGATAAAGGTGAGGATAGTGGATTTAAATGTGGTAAGGGGATTGCTAACGGTAGCTCAGGTATGAGGTTGGAAGGATTGTGTTAGGGGTGGGCTTGTGACTGTCGTTATAGAATGCTATATGTATAGAGTCAATCTTATGGACACTTTCCACTTTTCATTTACAAAGCAGTCAATTTCCCCAAACGAGAAACGAGAAACGTTCATTCATCATTTACTTTCTGATCCGGGAGTATAAACTTTTTGGTTCAGATGGTTGCTGACTCCCGTCGGAGAGGAGGAGCTTTTATTGCCTGGTAGAACGCTCCAAAATTTCTTGGTAATTTGGAAATCCCATCATTCAGGCGATGCTCTATTGGAGCACAGATTTTACCTCGAATCCTTGGTGTCGTTCCCAAGTCTAGCAATTTCTTTCTTTTTTGTGTTAATCCCTTTGGTTGTGGCAAAAGAGCTTCAGTGCAAAAAAAAACTACATTGGTCACAAGTATGACAACACATTCGTAGTAATGACTGTTTGCTCGCGTCAGCAGTCATGGAACCCGTACGCTCCATCGTTCGCCTCTTGGTATTTTTCGTTATAAATGGTTCACATTAAAGAAATCATTTTCTATGCACATATACAAATAATTATTTTTAAACTTATATCTTTTAATTTATAGTCACTTATTTTACTATTTTATTTCGCTATTACAATATTCAGCAGATGTTCTATTTATTTATTATTTAACTGAGCGATTTAACGTAATTAGAAAATATAATTATAAAAAGTGTTAGTTATAGGCCTCACACACCTTAGATTACCTTCTCAAACTAGTTATAATGTAAAAAAAAAAAAAAAAAATGATTGAATTTTTCATCCGTTACTTTTTTTCTTTTTTTCTTTTTTTTCCTTTTTTCTTTCTAGGACCTCTCAAGTATTCTGTATATATGAGAAAACGGAGATGGAGAGCGGACATTTGAGATTATCGAAGTATATTAGTAGTCGAGGATTGGACAAAGGCCAGGACACGTGGACCAAAGGCAGTCAAAAAAAAAAGCCCGTTTCGGAGTCGGATCGTGGCCGGGGATGCGCGTTGGTTCCCCACAGCGACTGATGTCACCAAAAATGAGCCATAAATTAAATTGGAAGTCTCCATCCCATCTCGTCTGCTTTTAGTTTTTTTTCTTTCTTTTCTTCTCTGCTCCTCCCTCACTCCCCCTACTTTCAATAGCCTCTGATCTTCCAAAAGTATGAAGTTCGGCAGTCGTCTCAATGACCAGGCATATTCTGAATGGCAACCTTCTTATCTGGACTATGACGCCCTCAAGAAGTTGCTGAAGAAGGCCCAGGATAACGATGCGACTTACTCCGAGAAGGACGAGTTGGAGTTTGTAGAAAAGATCGATAAAGAATTGGAAAAGGTAACACCAACACCCCTCTGTCGAAAGTATTCATGAACCCACGCGCCGTTACGCGTAGCCTCATCCCCTCCCCGTTTATTCTATTCTTTGCTCTCGTCATAGGTCTACGCGTTTGAAAACGTCAAGCTCACCGACATAAACAACCGGATCGAGCAGTGCTCTCTCAAAGTTGCTGCTCTTATGCCCACTCCCGACTCGGGCCCTGAATACTCGGCTATCCAGGACGAGATCAACGGTATCGCTGACGACGTCAATCACCTCGCAAAGTATTCCCGTCTCAACTACACAGGCTTCCTTAAGATCGTAAAGAAGCATGACCGCCATACGGACTACGTCCTCCGGCCCATGTTTATGGTCCGCCTAAATCAGTGCCCCTTCTGGAAGCAGAACTACGACCCTCTCCTCTTCAAGCTTTCAGAGCTCTTCTTCTCTGTACGTTCCGGCGGTCGCTCCATGTCCTTCTCTCAGCCCTCTCCGCTCGCTGACATCATCCAGGGTGGCACCCAGACCTTCCTCCGCAAATCCACAAAATTTTTTGTGAACCCGGACGACGTCGTCGAGGTTAAGACGGCCATCCTGCGTCATCTTCCTGTGCTTGTCTACGATCCCGCCGGTGGCAAGGCCAGCACGTCGCTTGGGTCCTCAGACGGCGGGAGGCGGTACAACGCTGACCCGAGCATCACATCTATATACCTTGACAACTCGTCGTTTGACCTGTACACGTCCAAGATCGAGCGCGCGAAACAGGCGCAGGCGATCAGGCTGAGGTGGTACGGATCCGCGGAGGAGGGGGGTTCTCAAGAGATTTTTGTCGAAAGAAAAGTAGAGCAGGAGGAGGAGACGGGTGAGCTCAAAGACAGATTTGCGATTAAGGATAAGTATGTGGCGGCGTACCTAAGGGGAGAGTACTCGATGGAAAAGACGCTGAGGAAGATGAAGGAAAACAAGGCGACCACACAGAAGGAGGTAGAGGATTTTGAGAAGCTGACAACGGAGATCCAGAAAGTCGTTGTGGAAAACAAGTTGCAGCCTGGTAAGCCGAATCCTGATTTAATCTTGGTCTCACTTTTTTGGCTCCATACGTGTGTTAATTTCTTTTATCACTACCACCTTAATTTCAGTCGTCCGGACGTTTTACAACCGTGCCGCCTTCCAGATGCCCGGCGACTCCCGCGTGCGCATTTCCCTCGATACAAATCTCTCTCTGATCCGCGAAGACACGAACCTATTTTCCAACGACCCGACTGTGCGTCGCCCCGACGGTGCCTGGCGCCGCCCGGACGTGGACGTCAATTTCCCCTTCGCCGAGCTTAAGGAGGGTCAAGAGATTGTGCGCTTCCCTTACGCCGTGCTCGAGGTCAAGTTGCACCTCGAACCCAACCAGGAGACTCCTAAGTGGATCAAGGAGCTCGTGCAATCCGAACTAGTAGAGGAGGTACCGAGGTTCTCCAAGTTCGTACATGGTGTCGCGACCTTGTTTGAAAACAGAGTGTCGTTGTTGCCTTTTTGGGTGAGTTATTCTCTTCTTACTCATTAGAACCCAAATCACGAAACAAAATAAAAAATTCACCACCCACCATTCCCTCTCCTATTTAGCTCGCCCAACTTGACAAGGACGGTCGCAACATCCCCCTTCCTCCGGTTATCCCTGAACCTGCCCCGAGGCGCGTCCCTCGCCGCAAGCATTCCCAGGTTGCCGTCCAGATTGATCAGGACCCTAAGGATCTCAAGGGTAAGGGCAAAGCTTCGGCACAATCCTCCGCCCGTGCCTCCGAGGACGGTGGCTCGCAGTCTACAGAGCGTACCCCGCTCCTCTCAACTTCTACCCGGCGCCCCAGCGTTTATAAAGCCAAGCTACTCGGCTCTCATGTTCCGGGCACCTTCATTTTCCGCTCGCTTAACGGCCTGTTCCGCCGCGCATCCAACCCCGTTCCTGCCACTGCACCTGTCAATCTCCCCCCCCATGTTAAGGTGCCCAAGAAGGTGGAGACTCCTGTGCGTGTTGAGCCCAAGGTCTTCTTTGCGAATGAGCGCACGTTCCTATCGTGGATGAGCGTTGCAGCGCTGCTGGGGAGCTTCTCACTTGCGTTGTTCAACTCTGGAGATACCGTCGGGAAGATCGCCGGGGTCTTGTATACGTTGGTGGCAATCACGACGCTAGGATACGGGCTAGGGCTGTATCAGAGAAGGAGAGAGTTGATTATAAGGAGACAGAGTGGGCCGTATGGTAAGCGAATGTGCCGATTCTTGCCTTCTTTTTTTTTTAAAAAAAAATAAATAATAATAATTAAGGTATATTTTTATATTTTTAGACGACCTCGTCGGACCGACGGTCATTTGTGTTGCAATATTCTTCGCTGTAGGATTGAACGCGTATTGTGAGTATTTTTTTTTTTTTTTTTCCCTTTCTTTTCAGTTACCAATTTAATTATGAATTAATTTTCTGAACCGTCGATTCCCGTCTCCTATTACCCATTTTGATAATAGTAAAACTCAGCGTAAAGATAAAAAATCCCTGAGTGGTGCTCTACGACCCTTGCATTGGCGCCTTTGTTCGTATAAAATCTAGGCAAAAAAAAAAAAAAAAAAAAAAAAAAAAAAAAAAAAAAAAAAAAAAAAAAAAGGTTTCGCCATTTGGAACTCCATGGCACCCTGAGTTGGAGTGTACTTTTATATATATATAATATTTTTTCTACATCTTTATTGATTGTAAATGCGGGCAAAGTCTTCAATAAAATCATACGCATTATTAAGCTAGGCAAAGCAAAGGGACCATGTCGAAGAGTGACAAATGGTCGAGATCAAACATGTATTATCTAGATTTCCGAGCAATACGTCAGAAATGTTGGATGTTGTAAAATCCTATTAGCTATACAGGCTATGGTCGTGGTGATGTTTATGTGGTATGAAAAAACTACTGAGCTTTCCACACTAAAACTAGGCTGAAAAGAATCAAACCGGTTTGGTTTACATCAATCTTCAAATCCAGCCCAATTGGAGTTTTTTTTTTTTTTTTTTTTTAAAAAAAAAAAAAAAAAAAAAAAAAAAAAAAAAGAAGAAGAAGACCACCCGCCTTTTCATAATCTGCACACAACAAACAAGGATGGAATGACAGAAGCGCACGCGGAATTGGAAATATAAAAAAGTTACATCTCGATCGCCATGATTTCTTGTTGCGACGTCTGCAATAATTGGTCGGCGTTGAAGGACGCGTCGCCTGCGCAAAGAAAACATGCATCACACGTTGAGACACTGGGCTATTTTCAAACTTGTGCAATGCTATATGAGGGATCAAACGCATACCTGTCATCTCTGCCTGCTTTTTGAGCATGAGGATTTGGTCGCGGTCGTACTCGACGGCGGCTTGTTGAGTTTTGAGGATCGTACCTGGGGGGGAGAGGGGGAGATTGTATTAGATCGTTAGATCACAAAACAGTGGGAGCAAAATAATGATACAGGAATGTTTACCACTCAAATGTAAAGCGTGTATAATGCAGGGTGTGCCGCGGATGTCCTTAATGAAAGTAAGTGCACCCCAGAGGATGTGGTAGTGGTCACGGGCGACGCGGACAATGCCGACGTTAGTGTAAGGGGAATAGTATTTGACTGTGTGGGATGTGATGAGGGTTGAGAATTCTAGAGGTTTACTTAAAATTGCATACACAATGCGGGTTGTTTAACAGTCGATCGAATACACATACCGTTTAATGAACTAACCACACACCCCATCCCCCATTCCCCAAAGTTTTCTCGGATGGAATCTCGTATGATGCTATTAATGATTCCGGTACTTAGCCCCGAAAGCGTACTCGGGATGGTTGTGGACAGCATTGGCGGAATGGAATGTTCGTAAAGAACCTCAAAGAGGATCCAGCGGTTCTTGAACCGCACCATGTATTGGGAAGAGTAGAAACGTGCTGGTGGCTTGCCGCTGCGAGGAACGCCTCATTTCACGTGATGAGACCCCGTGGCCAATTGGGGAAAAAGCCCATCGGAAAAAAACAAATCTTGCAAAACCCCATCCACTCACCTTCTCCACACAAACCGAGCGCGTCCATGGTCAAACTCGAGGAAGTCTCCGCCGATCACATCGATTCCGATGGCTCTCCCTCTGAGTCCGACGAGGACGAATATTCCGACTACAGTGATGAGGAAGACGATCACGAGGACGAATCCATACTAGACCGACTGTACGCCCTGCGCGATATCGTCCCGCTCAAGCAGCGCGAAGCTCTGGCGAACAACGCAAGACGTGTCTACGGATGGGGCCGAACAGCCATCACATTTGCGGGCAAGTCAGCCTGGATCCTCACCACGACCATGATGTTACTCGTGCTGCCGCTCGCACTCGAGATCGAGAAGGAGCAGGCGCTCATTACGTATGAGAAGGAGGCGCAGACGCAGCAGCAGGGCGCGCAACAGGTACGTAATACATCTTGAAACTGAGTAAACTGGGAATAATAAACGGCTACAATAAGCGGGTACAACATAGAATGGTATTTGGGACATGGGTTTCGAGGCGTATAACTCATTTTCAACAATTTCTTTACTTGTGCAGATGCTAACTGGACCCGGCCAGCAGCAGCAAAAAGGTCTCGTTCCTCCTGGTTTTTAAAGGTGATCCGATGGCATTTCGCCGTGGGAATTTGGTATTGACCTGTGGAGATGGGGAGTCTTGGCTCATAATTTTGGGAGCCCAACGAGCAAGCATGCATAGATGTATTCCCTATTGGTTATGCCGGGTTTTTCGAAGGGAACTCGGTGACTTTCCGCCGCTCGGCGACGAGCGTGCGATTCATTTTGCAATCTAGGAGTTGTTTTCTTTACGTGCAGGATTTGTGCAGTATCATGCCCGTGTTGAATTTGCCATTGCGATTGTTGTATATGTACTTGGTGCTTTCGCTTGGTTTTTCTCCTGACGGGCTGCTATGGAATTTAAAGCATTTCGATGTTTGTAATATAGATCAAATCACTTTTCTGAGCGAGTAGTTTGTCCGTGGCTTATCGAGGTTGCGGGCTGGAAAATCACGTGGATTCAAGCGCGAAATTTTTTTTCCAAACAATTCGCAATTCGCGACACATAAATACCGGTTGGTGCAAAGCCTTTGTTCCTCTTTGACGCGTCAGCCTTCTTCCCAACGGTATGTCCAAGTTTATTACCGAGAAATGGCGGGCGTGGGTTTGGTTCTCGCTGATGATATTGTAGACGGGCGGACGGAATCGTGCATACGTACAAGCACACAATGGTTATGTCGACAATGTCTACATACTGAGGGATTCTTTAACTCTGCTGGTTCACCTTCCTCTTTCTTCTAAATATAACTGAAATTAATTCCCAAATATCTAGATCCGACAAATTTTGCAGCTCTACTTTACAACGATCCTCCAACAGCGAGTTCGTTATAACAAGGTATGACATCTCGTTTTTTTTTTTTTTTTTTTTTTTTTTTTTCCCCCCCCCCCTCTAAAGTTGTAATGATGAACCTATGTTGGCACCAGTCGGAAACATTCTGACGAAAGAAACTCTGAATGCTATAATACGCAAGCGTTCCTGATACAGCGTTCTATGAATTCCCCCCCTCCCCCTCTTTTTTTTCTCCTATCGTTTTGACGTTACTAATGCGTTCCTTTATGTCAATATCTCAAGGTTTCCTTCGCCCGAGATCGCTTCTCGTTTATCGTTCAAATTTCGCCTATATCGGACGCCACACGGTTTGATATGTCTGAATTGCAGCCCTACGTTGATCGTCTGTATATTTCTCTGCGTTCTATCAGCCCAGCTCAAATTCAACCATTCTTATCTACTTTCTTACTTTATTTAGATGCTGTCTCGGTCATCACCGCTGACGGTCGCTTCATTGTGGTCGGTACATGTTTTCTTCTGTCACATCATTTTTGATTTGTTCAGCAAATATATCGAGTGTCATTTTCTAATAGACTCTCTGCTCTACTATAATAGGGTACCCTCAAGGGCTTCGACCAGACCACTAATATTGTCCTTGACAAGTGTCATGAGCGTGTGTTCTCGCAGGCAGGGACAGAGGTTGTGCCGCTAGGACTATATTTGATAAGAGGAGATAATATGTGAGTACAACTTTATTTCCTTATATACACACTCGATTTAATAATGATATTTTCCTTATGAGCTCTCTGTTCACAGTAGTGATGATTTTTTTCTATTTTGTAAAAACTTGTAGATGCGTGATTGGCGAGATTGACGATGCTCGAGATGCAAATATAGACTTACCAAACGTCCGCGCGGACCCTCTACAGGCTGTGAAGCATTAATCAAGCTTGGTGAAGAATATGATATGCAGAAGATTTTTGGTGTATATTACCATTACTTTGCCTTTTTTTTTTTTTTTTTTTTTTTAATTTTTTTTTTTTTTTTTTTTTTTTTTTTTTTTTTTTTTTTTTTTTTTTTTTTTTTTTTTTTTTTTTTTTTTTTTTTTTTTTTTTTTTTTTTTTTT
>RBNK01001518.1:0-14862 GCA_003990785.1 Endogone sp. FLAS-F59071 | reverse complement strand
TTTTTTTCTCTCTCTCTCTCTGCGAAAAGTATGCTCTTTGACTTCCGACCCTTGTTAATCATAAGTCTCGCAATCGGGTAAGACCGAATCGGCAAGATGCCACCGAGAATCATGAGCTAATAGTGACCTGGCAAAAAGATTCGCGATAGATGCTTTCGATATGTAGCTTGGAGATTTTGGTGACGAAAATTCTTAAGAGCTTTTTTTATATAACAATGGTAAGCTATATATGATACATTCAGAGTGAGGACTTGACAGCGTCAAATGTCACCTTGTAGGGAAAATCTACAATTTTCCCTTCTTGATTCACCCTACACACATTTTCCAACCTTAACTTGGCGAGTAGTGTCTCGTGGTGTGTGTTTTCCAGCCTGATAAGCTTTTTCTCGATTGCCGACTTTTCGTCATTCAATCTTTAATCGACGCGTTGTCTCTGATCACGTCGTCGTTTTTTTTTTTTTTTTTTTTTTTTTTTTTTTTTTTTTTTTTTTTTTTTTTTTTTTTTTTTGGATGGCCTCGTCCACGACCACCATGCCACCTTGAGGGTAATCTCTAACTTAAATTGCCAAGTACTGAGAGCAGTGTTATTCTCCGTTTCTTTCTTGCTGGTGGTAACGCTTATCTCTTCCTTACCGCATCACGCCACATTACGCTCAGCCCTATGGCTTACCCTATAAGCCCGTCCCTAATGCAGAGGACATTAACACCAGCAAGAAAGAAACGGACGAGCTTATAGGGAAAACTATACGGCCAAACGAGCGTGGCGTGATGCAGTACGGTCGCGTTAGGTGAAACCAAAAGTTAGTTGAACCGTTCCTACGAAAAGGAATGCAGGCTTCGATAATGAACGTGTCAAACGGTAATGGGAAAGGAAGGAGAAAGGAGACTTTTTTTTCTTTCTTCTTTTCTTTTTATTACACAAACACGTGACTCTTGTTTCTGTCGATGCATGTTGACCAGACAGACAGCTTAGACATAGTTGCTACATTATCCGAGGTATATATATAGACAAAGTCAGTGACTGCCAAGCCACATAAGATTAATTGTCACGTTAGAACAAAATGAGCGCCAAATATTTGTTGGTCACGCAAGAGTAATATATACATCACTCGTCCAAATTGGATTTCCCCCGATTTCGGCACCAAAACCATGTAGAATTTTCTATAGACAGTTAAAAAAAATTGGAAATAAAAAAAGCCAAATAAATTTTGTAGTATATTACATTATAAATAACAATCTCAACCTCGACCTCTTGTATTCTAAATAATATAATTTTCTATGGGAAGCGCCATTTCCCCTCAATTTTGTTAAGACACCAAGCAGTGGCAGATCAATCGTCACCTTGTCTTTCGATAACAACCGCAGCTAAGTTGTTAACAATTCTGGCCACCGTCCCTGCTATAGTTCTAATACCCAATATTTTCTATTGATCTGATTGGCACAAGTCACCTATCGGGGCTATGTAAAAGACCAGATTTGTATAATTCAATGAGTCGAGATCCTTTAGAGTTTGAGCTAGTGGGGGGAAGTGATATTATCGGAGATGTGGAATATGCCATGGGAATGAACACATAACGGTTGGACGGTTGGGAAGAGCAATTATGCAGGTCGAGTAATTAAATTGCAGTAAATTATGCAACTTGCTCATATAGCCAATAGCCCACTCACACAACCTATTCGCGTAATTCAACCTATATTCGCACAACCTATTCAACCTACTCGTACCCACATAACCCAATCTACTCGCATAACATACTTGCACAGTCTGGTGCAAGGAGTCAATCATAGTTTGTAAATATAGTCCGGGTTAAAAATAAATATCCACTTATATAATACCTTTAAAATACATTAGCTGAAAGTCACATGTAGAAATAGCAAAATTGAGGTGTGGAAATATAGCGCTTCCCTAAAAATAACCGAGTTCTTAAAAAGTAGGGTAAACTCAACTAATCGTCAATTTATTACCAGACTACGTTGTAGGAATATTTGTTGATGATTCTTAAAATCACGATGCTAAATGTGAAATCACCTGATGATTGGCGCTGCGGCACTAGATTGGCAAATACCCAAAGCGTGAATGCTCGCCATCTACAAAGCTTTTTTCTCACAAAGCCGTTCTGTTTGCATCCAGCCATGCCCAATCAATTAGACTGTGGTCTTAGCCTAAAAGACGACATTGCATCCATCCGAACCGACCCAACTTTCCATGATGTAATCATCGTATGTTCCGACGGCGTCGAAATCGGTGCCTGCCGCGCCATCCTGGCCTCGCGATCTCCCTTTTTCAAGGTCATGCTCTATGGCAATATGCAAGAGGCCACCTCGAACAAGGTTATCCTTCGCGATATCAAGTCCACGGCTCTGCACGCTGTCCTCCAATTTATTCACACTGAGAACATCGACTGGACCATCACGGTGGCGATCGACGTATACCGCGCAGCCAATTTTCTCCTCCTTCCCAATCTCATGAAATTGGTGCTGGAGCGAGCAACCGATATTAAGGACTTTGGGGTTGCAGCGTCGCGCCTCAATGAGGCCATTGTATCTCTACCATGGAGTGAGAACACCAAGGACCTGTACGATATTCTCCTCAAACCTTTCTACACTCATTTGCTCGCTGTTGGCGATTTGAACGGACTTGACGAAGACGCGCTGCAGCTGCTCCTTGTGAAATCCACTGAAAGCACAGAATTCGACACTCCAGAGTATGACCTGCTGCTCTGCATTGTCGAATGGGCTTGGACACGCAACGCAAACGCACAGTCAGCTGCCGAGCGCCGCGCAATTTTTGATGCCATCAACCGCATGTCTTCTAAACCTGGCACTAGGATCTTGCTAGGAAACGGTCCCTCGCGCGCATCGCTACTCAAGATGATGAAGTACATGGATCTCACACTCATATGTCCCCATCGCCTAAAGAGCCTAACCGAGGCTGTCGACGTGCTCACAGAGTCGCCACGGTATTTGGCATTTTGCTCTTATGCCCGCAAGAACACCAAGTGCATTGCGGGTCATCCATCTGAAACACGTGGAATTCCAAAATCGAGGTTCCAATGGGATCAGTCGAGACTTGTAAGTAATCTTGTCCTCTCGGAGGAGTATGCCGTTGTGGATATGATTTCTGGCCCTGATCAATTCACTACAAGATCGGTGCGAGCCTTGCCATGCGTGGCGGGTCTTGTGAATGGGATATTGTCGTCGAGTCGTTGGGTTCTCTGGGTTCTCTCTCATGTCTAGGATTGGTTTCAGAGTCATTTGTTGAATTTGAAACAAAATCGATAATATATGAATGGGGCTTTCTTAGTTTTGGTAACAACAACCTTTGCAGCGGGCATTCAACATTCAAAAAAGGAGCATTTATCAAGGAAAGTTTCGGTCGCAAAATTAAAAAGGGCGATGTCATAACCTTTCATCTAAACTTGAACGATCGCACTTGTGCGATATCGATTAACGGAATCGACTATGGAATAGCCTGGACCCATCTTCCTCGCAATACGAAGTTGTACCCAGCTGCAACTTTGGTTATGAATGCCAAATATCGAATCAGACCCCATGTAAGGATTGTAGCATAGACAATTCTCATTCCTTTACTATAGTATATTGAATTCTTATCAAATACTCAGACACCGTCATTTGTAACTTGAATATGTTATCCAATATAGTTTTTATATCCTTAACAACAACTAAGCTTGTCTTACTGGGTACATGTATATTTCTCCGTTAAACATCTGGGTATTTATAACAACTTTTTTTTCTTTCAGACGAATCAAAGAACGGGTAAACAAATTTGCGGCCTTTGCTTCCGTTATAAAAACTTGCCAGATAATAGTCGTGTTCACCTGTCTTTGTGCTTATAAATGTTTAACCTTTTGCCTTTAACCAAAAAAAAAAAAAAAAAAAAAAAAAAAAAAAAAAAAAAAGGCTTCAGGGCCATCTTGTAGATGAAATGTTTTGAAATGAACTAACTCTTGATTTCAATCTTAATAACCAGTTCTATTCAGGTTATCTATACATAATAAAAAATATAAATATATTACTATTTATAACCTCTCAAATACAAAGATTCCAACTGCTATCTATGTCTAAAGAGTGCTCAAATCTGACTATTAGGAAAATATTTTAGTTTATAGTCTATAACTAAAGTTTATATTTATATTTATTCTGCAGTAGTTTGTCTTTTGCTATACTATTCTAATACTATTCTAAAGTAGTTTATACTATTTATAGTACTGTTTATTAAAAACAGTTTGTAGTCTATAATTAGCATTCATACTATTTGCAAACTATTTAATACTATTCATGAACTATTTAATATTTTCCTAATAACTATAACATCTTGATATTTACCCAGACTGTCTAATATATACTTAAGAAATGATCTTCATATATAAGTCAAATAATATAAGCCTTTTTCTCAGCAAGTATCATTGATAGCAATGGCTTCAATTTACTAAAGATTATTGATATTAAACTAATAATAATTTGTCTAGTCTGATAAGAGTAAGTTTCAAATTTTTAGCTCTGACAGGCATCAATATTATTGGAAAAGGGCTGGAATTTTTGTGAGCTACGGTACTTTAAAAATCCTACTGTAAAAACCACTCATGTTTGAATAAAACCGGTCCTTTCTTAATATTCCTAAATCACTGATATTAACAGTTACTTTATAAAATGCATACAACAAAGTGGAGTCACAGCCCGCAGCTTGCGGCTCGTGCAGCTTGCGGCTCGCGCAGCTTGTTGCGGCGCATGCGGCTCCGCATGCAAAGAATGCGCGGTGTGGGGCTCAGCAAGTGAGTTATAATTAATTATATATAGATTTAAATTGATAATGATATTGAGAAACTATACATATAATATTCAAACTCGTTTCTTGTATTATTGCTTCATCAATATGTATCCAAACAATGATTCCAGTGCATAATTTTCAACGGCTTGTTTGCGGCACAAGCGCCTCCCGGTGAGGCTGTGGTTTTCGAGGCACATTCCAGCACACTATTCAGGTGCAGATAAGTGGATAAGGCAAAGATAAAGATGGATTTCGCAATAGGTGGCAGGTTGGCAGACGAGGTGGTGATACTAAACTGGAAATTTAAGGATTAAAAAGAGCATGTACATGTATGATTCTCGGACACTCGGTGAGCGGTAATGAGATAACAATTCGCGGGGGGCAGTGTCTCCAGGAACACAGAAAAGCCCTCCGGACAATTTAGTTCCTACTCCCCATGGCCTCATGGACAGATTATTGCCTTTTGATCATGGTTGAATCTTGACTTGACTCAACGCGTGTCATTTCGGTGGTCCAATTGCTGTCAATGAGGCTAGCCGTAAAAAAGAAACAAAGAACCTCGAAATGGTACTTGTCAAAAAAAATTCCGTATAGTAACAAAACCACACTGTAAGCAGTTAGAGTGAGAGAAAGAAAAAGAAAAATTCTATATGTGTGTGTATTGTAGCTGTTGTAGCAAGAGTATTGGCCATTACTCAATTCAACTTACACTTCTTAAGAGAACAACAGTCCCACCCAGAATCCCAGAATAGAGCAGCCCGTCAAAAGCGAGCGAGAAAAGGATAAAAGCCCCATTTAGAACAGCCACATCCAAAATTAGAATTAATCCCGACCGGAACGCCGCATCGCCATCGGAAAAGCCCAATTTTATCATCCTTCCAATAGAATAAATCCACAGAATTCCATCGAATGAATCCATAGAATGAACCCGTAATTAATAATAGCAGCAGTAAGGACTTTTGCTTCCGATAGATTTCTCCATTATGGGTGATATTTTTATACATCCTATGAGATTAACTTGCAAAAATAAACAAGGTTTAATGGGGTCGATCTTGTGATGAAATCACGGTTAAAAAATTTGTGTGGCTGTTGACAGGAGGGATTTGAAAAAAAAAAAAAAAAAAAAAGTAGGATGATATGCTATTTTTCTCACCAAGGCAAATACAAAGGAAATTGACATATCACATATCGTCATTTATAAAAAATGTTTTGAAAAAGCGACGGCGGTACTCTCTCCAACTTTACATTGTTGATTTATTTACGAACAATTGAGAGCTATCTTCATACGCAAACTATTAGCTTGATTATGGGAAGCTGTTTATAAAAAAACATTTTGTTTTTATTTTATTTTATTTTTTTTGCAATGTCAACAGATTTGTATTAATTTCTTATTTTATTTATTTTATTTTATTTATTTTATTTTATTATTTATTTTATTTATTTATTATTTGCCGGAAATGAGTGAAGGAATCAAAATGCTAATTCTAAGATCCTAATTCCATATCTTGTAATTTTGTATGCTTGTCAATATTAATTATTATTATTATTATTAACGCTACTATTTCAGACTCAAAGTATTATTTAAAATATATTATTTCTCGAGTTGACATAAAAAATAAAATAAATAAAAAGTGCCATTCCTTTCTCGATTTTAGCTTCCATCAAGTCAAACTCGCACGAATCATTCCGCTTAAAGTGTTTACATGATGTTTGCGATGACATAATTTTTCTCCTAATTTCAAAGTTCAGCAGTCTTGTCAGCCAAACAAGTAATAAATAAAGAGGATCATGCGACCACAGCAAGCTCGAATTATATTCGAAATAAAAATAAAATAGAAAATAGGAATTCACAACAGTTTGCAAAAGTCTAGAGCGGATCGAGGCAGGTTCGAGATCAACCAGTTGTCTGACCGATTTTTCGGAGCCTCGGCATTTTGTTTTTATTTTATGGTTAATGCCCTGGCGTGCAATCATCTTTTGTTTACACACGAGAGAACAATACGATGGGTGGGAAGGGTCTATTACTAGAGAGTCACATTCCGTGCAATGGTGCGCAAAATAATTCGTTTTTTTTCCTGTTGAACCTTCCATCACTGCATGATAGGTCAACTTTTTGGTTTATTTATTTAATCTTATTTGATGTACTCTATTTCATCAATTTATTTTATTTCATTTAGGTGAAGAGGCGCTCAACCTTTTTTACATTCCATGCTAACTTTGCTCAGAATCCCCATATCAACCCACCTTCACAAAACTCTCTTTTGGCTTCTCTTCCAACCAAAACTACCCCCTGAATGGATTATGGAGCAAAGTAGACAATCTCATATTTCGTTAGTACAGGTGACCTGCTTACAATGGATCGACCAAGAGATCCGCGGATCGGCAAAAAAATCTGAAACGCGTCCAATATTTTTGCACACGGGCAATTATCTCTGATTGCAGAGACGCGTACAAATGTAAACAATCGGTGAAAAAGAAAAAGAAATAGAGAGAAAAAGGGAATTTTGCACCACGGACCCTCTTGATTTAACCAATAATTTGCACATGGGTTGGATTACGTTAATTAATGGAAAGCTCCCTGTCGACAAATATATTTGTGACAGGAGTAAAAGCCACATGATCCAATCAATAGGTGCAATTGAACGAGGTGGTTGGAAAGTGATGACACCTCACCTCACACCTCATCGGACAACCGGAAGACGTTACACAGTGCTTTTGCAGCTGGGCTCAAAAATAAAAATAAAAATAAAAATAAAAAATAACACTCAAACGGGCAATTTGGCCGGCTGATCTGCTGAAATAATGTGCTAACAGTACACGTTTAGCTTACCTTATACTGACAGTCGTAAGGGGTGCAAATTAAAGAAATTGAATAATCTGATCCATTTTCAGATATAGCAAAATTTGTATAAAAACACAGTTTACCGAGTATTCGGGGCAATGGCACAGGGTCACATTTTGACATTTTGAGTTTGTGGCGATCCTTGGTGTTTTACTTCACATGAAAAAATGAAAAGCGTATGTAAACATTCTTTACAACGACACAGTAAAGAGAGGTCACTTCAAATATCACTCGGAGCACCGGACGAATAGTTCGTGGCCAGAAGCCGTACAGATGACTGCTTACCGATCCACAGAGTCAATTGATTTCACATCTGGGCTCCGCAAATAACGCCCATGCATCTCTCGATCCATGAGAGTGAAATGTGGGGTAGAGCTTAAACTAGAGCTATTGCGTTTTTGAACCAAGGCCACGCCCCTTCTTCCTCTTATTGGCTTTCCGAGATCTCCGGGGCACGCTAAAGTAGCCACGAGTTCTAAGGTTTCTTCGACTTTGACCCTGCCTTACATTTAAGCCATGTGGCCACCATCAGCAAACTTTTTCCATTACTTTATTTCCGTAAATGGCCAAACCCTCCAGCAATGCATGGGGTTTAATGCATTAAAACAGCCAATAGTAATAGCAAAAAACCGATTTGCATCTGCATGGCAGCCAGCAAAGCGACTCAAACACATTCATCTTCCCCAAACGAAGTCATCTTCCCCAAACGAAGTGTTGAAACTTGGATTTCCAATCATGAGTGACTAGCGGGCTGTTTGTCCGTTCGCCCGTTCGCGTCCCGTTACCTCAGTGATGGATTTCGGAGATGGCGGTAGCTAATTGCACAACCCCGCTCTACACATTCACAAATGATTCTGGCATCGGCAGAAGGCTTGCAAAATGGCCGAGTCCTTGACAAAACGCGCTTCGGAACGTGTTGTTAAACCAGGTGTGACAAACGTGATAATCAAGTTATCTCGTGAAAAGGGATTTCCTTTCCTCGTATATTTCACATGAAATGTCCCTTTACGAATTCTTTTTCTCGATTTTTTCGTGCTTCACGCGACGCTCAAAATGAAATGATACCGAATCTTGTCCTGATGGGGTATGTGCCATCGAGCGTGCCGACTTTTTTTTTTTTCATCACGCTGGGAAAAGAAGATATTTTCTCTTTATTCAAATCACATTACGAATCAAGCGTACGTAAGCCAGGAACACATGTCAAACTTTCAACGTTTATCCCTGCGGCACCACACGGCCCCACGGTGTATGTTAGAGGCAAGAATTTCCTTTCTGTAGCGAATAGCGAGAGAATGGGGGAAAAAAAAAAAAGACACTTCGTTCCAGTGCCCGGCGACTAAAAGTAGGATGGCCGTCCGGTCCGTTTTTTTTTTTTGGAAAATCTGGCTGTCAAAATACGTGACTGCTTTTCCACTTCAAAAATTCGTCCGTTGATTCGTCCATTTGTCGGATCGCGGAATCTTTCCCTTTAATGAGCTATCCGGGTAAAGAAGCTTACTAACAATAATGCTATGTATACATTTTCTTATCTTCACGGATGCGCCCTAATAGCGAGGTGCCTGTCAAACGGATACCGGAAGGGGCTACAGGAAGGGTATTGTATGTATGCATGTGTGTGCGGAAATGAGGATAAAAAAAAAACTCTGAGAAGGCGTGGCGTCTGTGGCTGAATGCAGGTTGTGCGGGTGTGCAGGTATGACAACGTACCGCCGGGTACACCGGCCAATTTTTTATTTTTATCTTATTATTTCAATAAAGCGTTTGCATAGTAAAAAAGCTTGGAGCCGATATTTGAATTGAATGCCGCAGTATGCTACGCGTTCTGCGCACTCTAAACGCCCTAGAAATCACGTATTTTTTTTTTTTTTTTTTTTTTAATTCCCTACTTGGATTATTGCGATGAGTCAATGTGAGAGTTTTATTTAAGGAAACCGGGAATAAAACTAATAAAACCTTCAATATTCCACCTCACGTTTTAGTGTCGGGATATGCAGGGAGGATATCTTTTTACGGGAATTGCCATTTTTTTATTTTTTTTCCCCTGAATTTTTTTTTTTTTTTTTCCTCCAATCTCAAATTTCGAAATTTCAATTCCAACGCGCATGTGGTATAGTCTATTATTACACCTGACAAGACGGACACGCGCCGTATCCGAACACGGGCCACGAATCCGGCGGAACTTACCCGCCGGATAGCGTGTAGAGTAAATGGGGATGGCCGAACAGAATGTGGGAGCCCGAATTGGATATTGTGGGGAAAGGGGGAGACGTGGCGTGACATTTGGGGGAGGCTGGAGCCAAAGGAGTGTCTAGGCGGGCTTGGCTGATTGATCTGCATTGGTTTGCATTGATTTGCATTGATGCTTGGGAGATGATGATGATGCATGTGAGTGCGTGTTCATGCAAGCCGCGTAATTTAATATGTTCTAAACTATTTTATCGGCGGAAATTTTAGATCCTGGGAAAAGTATGACGGGGTAAAAGCTATCGCAACGGATACTTCAGGAGAGATGATAGTACCGGCAGGCCAATTGATTGATGCGTATCTATCAGGGGAAATGAAAAAGGCCTTGAACGGAGGTCATGTGGCGTTGCCGCCGATGTCTCGCTAGCGGCCCGGTGAATGGACCAGTTTTGGATGAACAAGATGCTCATTGCAACAAAAAAAAAAAAAAAAAAAAAAAAAAAAAATAATAAAAAAAAAAAAAAAAAAAAAAAAAAAAAAAAAAAAAGTGCCTCTCTCTAACTTCATTGGGTGGAGCGACGGGTGCTACTTCTCCTATACTCTAGAGCCACCTTTTTGTACGTCATTCGACACCAAGCTCAAACGGGAAACGGATTTTGGTCACACGATTAAAATACTTTTTTTTTTTTTTTTTTCTTTTTTTTTTTTTTTTTTTTTTTTTTTTTTTTTTTTTTTTTTTTTTTTTTTGGACGCGGGGTTGTTGCTGTGGTCCGTGCTGTGTGTTTTAACAAATCTATTTATCTTCCACCATTCTTCTCTTCTCAGACCCCGTCGGATCATTTCCTCTCTCTCCTCCCTTGAAAGTTCTGCAGTCCGTGCACTTTGAGCCCGTCTGCAAAACCGAAACAATCGATCCAGACTTAAACCGAAACACGAGCCGAACGCGAAACCAACCCAAGAGTCCTTTCCAAGGGCAGAATCGTTCAACAAGGTTCGTGTAGATATAGATATATCTGTTTCTTTGCCGCTGTTTTCGTTACTTGTTCATTTGGTGTTCCACTTTGTTTTTTTGTGGTCTGCTACCATTCGCCCATTCGCGTGCACCCCCCTCTCCCCGCCCACCATGGCTCATGCTCATCTTGCACTACCCTCATGTGCCAACATTCACACCCATTCCGTTACGGTGCTATGATACTCATTATGGCTGCTTTTTCCTTCTTGTCCAACCACCTTGGCAACTACCTAGGCTTACCTCCGCCTGCCCAGACCAGACGCACATGATGGATGGCATTACCTTAGCCCAAAGTAAGTTTTGTCATAATTCCTGTACGACAGTTCTCCGGAAACCGAAAAACGCACGTGATTATTTTTTGCTCGGGAAGACAGCTACCGAAACCGAAAAATGAACAACCGCAACTCTATTATTGACATGAGCCGGGTGACCACATTCGTCATACCCCACCTATTATGGGTACTGCCTGCCATTTGACGTGTGGCGTTTTTACTGGGGTCGGAGGCGCTCGGCTCCACTTGTGCGAGGGGATTTAACTCGCCTGACGATCAGCAACATCTAGAACAAAAATGACGTCGGGTGTTCCGATGCAGCTTTTTTTTTTTTTTTTCTCCCCTTATATATATATATCAAAATTCAGAACCATATTTTTGATCAATAATTACCACAACTCTCACATGCCAGCTCCCGTGCTCCGCTTCGCTACAGACTTCGAACCGCGCCAAAAGGCCGTCCCGTCTCCTGCAAAATTCGTCACGCAAGCCCAGAGCTCGCAACAATACCAGCAACCCCAAGTGTTGGCCATCACCCCGCAGCATGGTCCAGCGGGTACACCCGTCACCGTCACGCTGCAGTTCGCCCCATCGGAGAAGTTCAAGCTCGCCTTTGGCAATTTTATCGTAGAGACTAAGCAGTTCAACACGACTGGGGGCACTTCTCTCAGCGCAAATGTCCCCGATTTCACCTACACAGGTTGTATAAACACCAAGGTACCGCTTTACGTTGTGGTACTCGAGAGCAATAAGGATACCATGTTGCCGAAATGGTATATCGGCGTGTTCTCTTACTTGGAAAGTAAGCATCGTCTTCTTGCCCGATTTAGATCTGCAGGCGCTGTATGAAAGCCTCATTCTTTTCTTGGCTGGAGTAATGTGATTAATCACATTCCTACGTATTTTTTTCCCTATCGTTCTCGTGCCATCTAGCACCCGTAAAAAATGAACGAAAGCGTGGTTTGTCATCTTCCGATGCATACGGAATGAGCTTAAAAAAACTCAACTCAAATGTTTACGCAAAAGGTAAGCTCCGAAGATCCGAGATTTCCGAAATTTCTATATAAACCCGTACCCCCTTGGCAGCCGTCTATTTTTGAATTTTTTTTTTTTTTTCCCTTCTCCCCCCAAATTTTGTTATGACCGAATTATTGCTAAATCAATGCGCCTACAATCGTCCTATCTTCTCACACAAACAATGGTTGCAACGCAACACAGAAGAAGCCTATCTCAGTCCTACCGGCTACCATCAACAATTGTACCAGCAATCACGCGAAGCCCAATTTCAAGCTCAACAACAGTACCAGATCCAGTCTCAGACCCAAGCAATACAAATGCACCAAAAGGATTATTATAACGACGGTTAGTGTCATTTCCACCGTCTTACTCTAATCGTCGATCGATCTACGCCTTTCGACCCGCTAACCTAATTGTGCTAACCTCCAATTATTATACCAACTATAGGCGATGACGTCGCGACCACTCGATCCTCTCAAGTCATCCCCCCTACCGGCGCATACAATTACCGACAGCAGCCGCCACCATCCGCATACGGCTACGGCACAGCGTCGAGCACTAATAACACGGGCCTTGCCGGCATAGGCCTCGGCAACCTGGCCTCAGGGGAAATGTCGCCACCGCCGATGACTTCACCTTCCGGGCCGGTAACGAATTACCTCGTGCAGACGTCATCTCCTGCGCCAGCACTACCCGGGTACATGACGCCTCCGCCAATGGTGGGCGGATACAGTCCGTACGCCAGCTTACTCAACAAAGCGAATCTTAAGATCTCTGCTAACATGGAAGACATGGCAGCGAACTGGTCGACCGAGGAAATGGAGGCCCGGAGACGTCTCGTCCAGTTCTGGCGGACTCAGGACGGGAACGATATTCACTGCTCGTTCGCGCCCGTGGCGCCTGCAAACCGAGTTCCCAATAGCATCGTTGTGTCGTGCATTTACTGGCAGGAGAAAAACGATTGCTACATAACATCCGTCGACTGCATATATCTGCTCGAGAGTCTGATTGGTGTGCGGTTCACTGTCGAGGAAAAAAACAGGATCAGACGCAACCTTGAGGGATTCCGGCCGCAGACTGTCAGCAAGTGTAAGCCCGAAAGCGCCGAGTTCTTTAAGCTTATCATGGGGTTCCCGAATCCCAAGCCCCGCAACATTGAGAAGGACGTCAAGGTGTTTACATGGAAGATACTATCCTCTGCACTCAAGAAAATCATCGGCAAGTACACTGCGAGTTATAGCAGCACTGCCAGCGTCAACCTCGACTCAATGGCCGGGCCCTCCTATTCTACCGGTCACACCGCCATGGCCTCTGGTTCCTCCGTTTCTTCTCCCTACGGTTACGACAATAATGGCGCTATTCAAATCATTGGTTCTCACGCGCCTTCGAGCTTGGCTTTGGAATCCTCGGTGATGTCGCAAAGTTCACAATCCTCCAGCACACGATACGGCAATACCCCGTCCCCTCATCACATTGTCGCTTCGCAAACCGCTATTCGACCTCAGGCTACGCTGCAACACTTTGACGTCGTCGCCTCTCAGCACCTGAACTCCTATGGTAACCCGCACCATCTAAGCCACCACCGTACACCAAGCAATTCGATCATCGAATCTCCACACCTGAGCCATCCTTCTATGAGCCCGCACTCTGCCATTGCAGACTTGCCGCACGACCCGTTAAGCCCGCACCAGCTGCAACACTATCCACCTTCTACCACGGCTGTGTCGGCTGCGGCCTACACATCCTCGCTCCGGCATCCCAGCCCTGGGCCGGTTTACTCGCAGTACTACGACTCACCCTACTCACAACATGCCCACGCCCACGGACTGCACCAGTACGGCGACGGCGGGTCCGCGTCGGAAGTTGAGATTCAAGTACCCAAGGAAGAGCCGTATGAAGCGTTACACCAGCCTACACCACAGCGAAACATGTCGCCGATCGAGGACGAATACCATCACAGTGGAGGGTGGGGCACAGGGCCAGCGGATGAGAGTGATGTGAGGAAGGTGTGTGTCAGCTGGTGTTGACGGACCGCTATTTTACTTTTTTTTTATTTTTTTTTATTTTTTATTTTTACTTAGTTTATTTTCTCCTTTTTTTTTTTTTTTTTTTTTTTTTTTTTTTTTTTAATTTTTAAGCAAACTTATTAAGTCGTTATGCATATGAAGACCTTTTTTTTTTATAATTTATGCGTTTATACACAAAACCGAACTAAAGCGAAATTGTTTCGTAACCCGCTGTCCGTCCTAGACGTATGGCAATAGCATCCTATACTCGTACGATGATGATACCACCAATGGTCACGCGCAGGCGCACGGCAGGTCGGGCAGACTGAACGAAGATGGCGATCCGGAAGGCAATGCGAAGGATCCAGACGAGTACGTTGTCGGGCAGGTGGAGGAGTAAGGATATGATTCCGGACTCCTTTGTAGGGAGGGGGTGGAATGGCCTTGTGGATTTTCTTTTCGTCTGGTACGCAATTTTTTGTAGATAGATTCAAAAACCTTCTCCCTTTTTTTTTAAAAAAAGCATTCTTTTCTTTTGTTGGTTTATGCATTTGGCTAGGCATAAGCCTTTGCCAGTCTGTGAAGACATTTGCTCTCATCTACCACTAAGATTAACGTTATCGACTTCCCCTTCACTTTACATATTTTGCTTCCGTTCCTCATCCCTGTTATTAAGTTCACTCTGTGTTTGCGCAATTATTTTCTTCCTTTCATTTTCATTTTCATTTTTTTTTTTTTTT
>RBNK01001517.1:0-14879 GCA_003990785.1 Endogone sp. FLAS-F59071 | reverse complement strand
TAATTGCATAGATGATTGCGTAGATCTCAGGTTGTCGAGCTGCAATTTGAGTGGCTCGGGGCTCATAACCTGTTGAAATTTGATCTTCGAATGTGTGTTTGGAGTAAAGAGCGCACTGGCTAATGAAGCCAATATGTGTGTATTTATTAATGCTAAATTATGATTGGTCGATACAAACAAAGATCGTCTAAGCCACAATTGAGTGACGTATGATCGATTGTTGATGCATCGATCATTGATAGAAGAGATATAATAAGCTAATAATTACAACAGAAACTTCTTGGTTTGATTTGACTATAATGCTCTTGAGGTATTTTCGCAGCAATTCCCATTCTGACTATGCATAATTCTCCTAGTTGCAGTTCAATATCCTTGATAGTAGAAAGATCAAATCCAGTAGCTTGTTCACTTCTTCATTCCAAAGGTTTGGCCTTCTAGTTGGTTTGTATGATCTGCATTATGAAGAATTCCTTTCACTTATCCTTATCATCACTTTCTATTATTTGCAGGCAGACTCCTCTTTCTAAGTCGATGGGTATTTCATAGTATTGTCCTTTCCAGATAATTCACATTTTATATGTACTAAGGTTGATTACTGCTCACACTTTCTTTAACCAGTTATTTTTAATAATGAGGTTGTAGAACGTAGTGTTAACCATCATTACTAATACTGGGATGATAAGTTTACCAAAATGGATGAGTAGTTCGTGTACTTTACCAAGCGGTGTTGTGACATGTCTATCAGCCACTACAATTATTATAGTTGTGGCTTCTTCAATCTACCACCCAAGTCAGTCGAGCATCATTTTACTGATGATATATCCTCCAGTGCCTGTATCAATAATGCATAGCATCATAATTTTCTTAATCTGGCATTGTAAGTATGCTGATAAGTTTTGTGGTTTATTATCCTCTAATTGTTGTGCTGCATTGATCTCCACTACTTCATACTTAGGTTGTACATCACTTATCCCTTTTTGGATTTGCTATCAGAAGGTTGAAAATTTGATAAGTTGTCTTATTTTGACTAGAATGATTATGTCTTCTATTTTCTTCCATATATCTAAGCTATATTTCTTAGATTTCCATAGTTTGCATTTCTTGCTTCCTTCACTTGTAGGTACCTTTGACATTGGTGTGTCTTCTCAGATGATTCAATTCACTTTTTCTTTGAAGAGCTCATCTTGTTTGTTACCATCGAATTCGCATTCTTATACTCATTATACTACCCATAGGGTTTTGTCATATATGGGGATCCTACTTTCTTGGGTCATCTAGGTTTTCATTTTTCCTATGTGATTGGGAATGCTTCTACCTGGCTGTACTCATCTTCACTATCAAAATCTTCTTCTTCAAAGGTAATGACATTTATCTGGGTTTGTCTTTGGGTTCCTAGTCAGATAATTCTACTTATTTCTGTTATACATCTTGAGGTATAGTGCCCTTTTTCTTCACATCTTCTGCATACTCTCATATCTGGCTGAGTACAGTCTCTTGATATATGTCTATCTTAGTTACATCTGAAACACCTTGAATTGTCAATCAGATATACATTTGATCCTATCGCAGAGGTTGGGTTTGCCATAAATTGTTGGACTGGTCACTGTGCATCAATTTGCCTTTTAAGGTCTGATATATGCACAGTCATCTTGCTCATTTGTTCAATAAGATCGTCTATGGCTGGGTCTCTTTGTGAGGCTGCCCTCCAATTAACTGTTGCTGGTACAATAGTGGGTACAACTACTAGTACTATATAGAGTTCTTAGAGATTACTTAGCATTATATCCTGGCCTAGGTTTTGTGCTGCCTAATATCTTTGTGCATAATCCACTTTTTGTATATAATTTAGTCCAACCAGGCTAGAGCATACTTAGAGAGTGATTTCTCAGTGAAGTCTATTCATAAAAGACTGCTCTATGATAAGGTCTTAGTTGGCTACTAGGTATCTTGCAAGGTCTACTGTATATCAGATTTTGTATGGAAGGTGAGAGGACTTTCATTTATTTCTTGATACATTGATGCTAGCTGATCCTTCATACTTTGCTATATATCGGTAGTATAGTAGGTATCTCTTAACTATGCAATAGTATTAGTAAAGGTTATTGCAGCATTAGCTTCTGTATTTGCTCCTCTTGCTCCTATGTTAAATCCTCTATTTGCTACTATAGCAAGTGTTGCAGCATTGTATACAATCTTGGTGGGTCCTTGTAAAACTGCTTCTAGAATGTTTACTTTTGCAATGTTGTTGAACTATCAGATTACATTGTAAATTTACAAGTCTTTGATAAACTTAATTACTGATTTGGCTGGTACATAACTAGTGAAGGTCAGTGGTCTTTCTATCATTTTATATATATTGTTTTCTAGTTTGTCATTTGTTTTGTTGTTAGATGATTTATAAAATAATACTTATAGGTCATTACCAAAATTGATAGCTGATTTGTCATCTGATGATAACCCATTATATACTATAAGAGAGGCAATGGATTCTCTTGTCTTGCTATAGTCACCATTTAAAGAGTTGGATGTAATAAATTCTTCTTCCTCAGAGCTGGAACTGTTTGATGATCTTCTTCATATAAAAAGTGGGGATATCCTTTAGTGGTCCATTTTGAACAATACTGTCTTCCACTATGGGTGTGCTGTCATCACTTGAAGGGATAGTTCGGTCCTGCTTGAATAAGGACATAAGAGTTGGTCTTTCAATAACTCTTCTACCAGTCGGTACCAAGATGTGACAAATGTACTAATAACTGGTCATTCATTCATTTATTGAGAATGCTCAGAGTGTTAGATACAATATCTTCCTTTGTGTATCCTTACTACAGCTACATGCTGTGCTCTTTAGGCTTTATTATAACTGATATTAAGATATTCCAAGACTCTATGTAAACTGATTTATTTAAATAGAAATAGAGGGGGTATTTATATAAATTTGAGAGGCTAAAGAACAACTAATAGAAACTTTGCTATGAAAATATAATCTAATCATTGCAAAGAATACATAATGACTCTGGTGGTAGTATTTTACCAAAATAAAAGATGTCATACCAAAATAAAAGGCATTATATCAAAATAAAAGGTATCATACCAAAATAAAAGGTGTTGTGTCAAAATAAAAGAAAGGGGACAAAGTGTTATAGTAACTTCTAAATCAAGCATAGTATAATTCACGAAAATCAATTAAATTGGGAGTCAGCTGTCATAATAGTTATTTTGTATTTATAACTAGTACTCTATCAAAGGATACCAATATCTCAATAGTCAGAACTAGAGCTAGGAAATCTATACTGAAGTCTACAAATAAGTCTGCATTAAAGTTCATAAATGAGTCTATGCCAAAGTCTATAAATGAGTTTGCACTGAAGTCTATGAACAAAGCTAGGCCCTCAGAAAATATATCTAAGACCTAAGATGAAGAAGTTTCTAAAGATCATGGCAGCATCTTGAACAAATTCCAACAATCTTGCAGAGGTGTCAAGAACTCTGACAGATGTAAAATAACTAAATAGCTATGGAAATATGAAATTATCAAAGAAGTTTCTGATGAAGACCACAGTAGTACCTTGAACAAACCCCAAGAATCTTGTAGAGGTGTTGGGAACTCTGACAGGTACAAAACAACTAAATGCCCATGAAACTGTGAAATCTTCGATGAGAATAAGGATAGAGATAGCCAAGATGAAGTCTCTGAGGAAGACTATAACATATTAAACAAATACCAACAATTTCATAGCATTGTTAGAGACTCTGAAAAGTATAAAACAACCAAACATCTATGGTACTATAAAATCATTGATGAAAATAGAGATAGGCTGAATTCAGCTAAATACCAAAGGTATCAGGAAGTTTCTGATGAAGGTAGTAAGAATAATCACTAACAATGGGACAAAGGCTCTGGAGATGACAAATGCTAACAATAGTGCCACAAACCCTCTAGGGATAGAGACAAATACTGAATCAGATATAATTTGTCCAGCAATTGCTCGGACAATGCTTTGTTGGATAACAACAATAATATGGAGAGTAAGAGTAACAGTAGTGAGAGTAAAAGCAAGAGTAAGAACAGAGGCAATAGCAATACAAATGTGTAACAATATAGCTAGCCTAAAAAGAGGAATATATCTAGGCCTAAAAACATATACTGAAACAAGAGCACTAGAACTACTATCAGTTTGAATAAGAATGTGAACAATTCTAAGCCTATAAACAAAAAATCCAATAGCAGCAATTTTATACTAACTTTTAAGGTTAGCAAGGAAGAAATAAAATTGCTTTTGATGGAAGTTGCAAAGCAAATTTCAAAGAAAGCTAAATTGAAAAGAAAAAAATATATATATTATGTTGCATTGCTTATTAATTATATATATAATTTATTTTTATTAATAATTCATATATATCTAATAATTCTGAACTTATTTTACATTATTAGTTCAAGTTTACCAGTTGGTGAACTCTGTATGAACTACAAGATTTCTGATACAAAATAGAGAACTATCATGTAAAAGCTTATCCAGCATCTTTTCTTCAAAGATCTATTCCCCCAATTATAATAATAAAAACAATAGTATTATTATGAAAATTCTGGAGAATTTCGATTTTCATAAGAATAATGAATACAGTAAGATTTATGTTATAGTAATTTGATTTGTCATTAATAGTTCTAATAATTCTCTTTCTAGTTCACAAACTTATTTATATTAATTGCTCATCAAATAACTATATTATGCTCCTACATTTGTGAGGTTTTCAAAAAAAAATTTAATTACATATTTGAGGATATTGAGTTCCCTGTGAAAATAGTTCCTTCTAAAGTAGTACATCTTCATTAAGATGCCATTCAGTATTTGAGATAAGATAATAGATTTATATATGATGTGATGGAAAGAATATTTATTACATTGAATTGCTCAAAAATATATTTGTGCCACAGTACTACTTTACTTAGTATATTTCTTAGTTAGAGTAGTATATTTCTATATTTGTATTATCAATTTCCAAATTGCAAATTGTATAATTCTATGGACCAGACTAGATCAATAATCATTTAGATTCTGAATAACAGTTTAGATTCTAAATAAGTATCTAGATTCTGAATAACAGTTTAGATTCTGAACAAGAGTTCACCCCTTTTTATTTTTAGCTTATTACTCTTTTTATTTTACCTTAGCTAATCAATTTGTACTAGGAGTTTTGGGCAGCCACCCATATAGTACTCCCTTCAATTTGTAATTTCTTATAAATACCCATCTTACAATTATCAATAAAATTTGAACTGCAACAAGCTAAGAAAGCTTCTTATAGACAACCTGAGAGATAATCCTGTAAAGTCTAAATAGACTTTGTAGAAGAAGCCTTAGTCTGAGACTAAGCAATGGTTAGAGAGAGAGAGAAGTTTATTTGTGACAAAGCTTATTACATTACATTCACTATTTAATATACTTTCCTACTAGTCACCCCCACTTTTCAAAGCTACTACTACTATATAATCTGCTAAGACCCCTAAGATATACTATAGTGAATATTTTACTGTTAGAATATTTTAGTCTATCACAATGATAAGAATCAGTTAGGAAACTATATAAATCCTTTTATCAGTAACTATATCAAATGATCTCTATATTACTTGCTATTCAGCAAGAAACCATAGTTCATCAGAGTAGTAGAGCCTGGTAAGAATATCAATTATCACACACTTGTAGTTATTGCTATATTTATGAGTATTTTTCTACCAACATTTTTAATATTTTATAAAACTTATTCAGCAAACTCTTTTCTGATTATATCTTTATCTTTTCTAATTATATATCCAGCTTAAATATGTTATATAGCTCAAATCTCATCTATGAACTTTTAACAAGAAACAATATAGGAAAATATATTTCAAATAGGTTAGGATGGTAAACAAGGTCAAAGATTATATCACTTCAGCTCAGATTCAAGACTTAGCTCAGAAGTTTAAATTCAAGAACTCTAGTCAATAATCTGATGATAATGACATCAGTGAATTGCTTTTGAAGATTCCTGACATACTCTTGGAGCTGGATTAAGTACTGTCTAGAACAATAGAGGAAGGGAATAATAGCAATAATGGGAAGTAATAGAATTATTTAGAATAATTTAGAAAAAAGTAGTTCTAGCAATATTAAATAGAAATATGTAGTAAAACATTAGTATAACAAGTAATAAAACAAAATTATTCATACCCATATCTTTTTTATAACCTGTTCTAATGTTGTTTATATAACTGTTCAATTTGTAAATAGTTAGTTCATAGTCTGTGACTAGCATTCATGCTTATAGATATATTCATTCAGTTTGCTAATTTTAATTTATAGTGTTTATACTTATAGATTTAGTTTGCTAATAATAGTTTATAGTCTATAACTAGCAACTGTGCTTGTATAATAGTTCATATTACTGTTCAGTTGCTATTTAGTTGCTGTTCACAAATGAATGTGCAAACAGGCTAGAATAGATATAAATAACTCTAGAACACCTATTGTAACAGAACATTTTATAATAATATACATTTTGATCACAGTCATATAACCTTTAATAATATTAAGACTCTTAATTTTATTAAAACCTTTAATGTTATTAAGATCTGCAATCACACTATAACCTAAAATAGTACTTTGATCTGATATATTTTTTCATCATTCAATTATATTATAACTTAATATATCATTTTATATCTTATATTTAGCCAAGCCAATTAGAAATTCAAGTAGTAACCTAGGTAGCTACCTATATAGTACCTTGTAATTTTTTATAAATACTCTGCTTACAATTATCAATAAAATTTAGACTGTAACAAGCTAAGAAAGCTTACAACAGATAATTCAAGAGATAGTAAAAGCCTTACTCAAGGAGTGAGCAATTGGGATAGTTTCAAGATTCTATCAGATACATACTTTATTCAGTCAGTTAATACTTATACAGATACATTACCCTTCTTAAGATACTACCATATAAACTGCTAAGACCTCTGAAACATATTTTCTATATCTGCTCAATTCTGAGTATTTCACTATTAATATATTTTAGTCTATCACAATTAGTACTAACTGGCAGGAAATCAATTAACACCTTAATTGATTTGTTACTTATATTGTATAACTGAACTTGCCAAAACCCATAGTGGAAGACAAAAGCAAGAATAGCACTACTACTACCACTACCTGCATTACTATATCTACCTAGGAGAAGACTTTAAGAGAATGAAGAAATCATAACAGACAGACTATCTACCTTTTATAGATATACTAAAGAGTATGTTCAGGAATTTCTGGATGATTTGGAAAGCTACTTTGCAACCAAAGGAATGGCCAGCACTCTATAGATTACTATTCTAGCTGCCCAACTTAGAGAACCTGCAAGAGAAACATATTATATAGCCTTAACAGATACAACAGCCACTGGACTAGGAGAGTTATTCCTTGCAGCCACCATAGCAGCTAGAAATGCAGCCACACCTATAGTAGTAGCCACTGCTTATTGAGATACTACCAGAACATTGTTAGAAGAGAAATATTTCACTAAACAGAAATGAGAATCAATTAAGGAGCAACTATTCAACATGAAGATGTCAATCAACTAGTACTCAGAAGATTGAGTTACTACTATTGATTAGTATATATAACTCTGTGAAGAAACCAGCCCAGTTGTGTGAGAAATGATATTTATGAATAGCTTACCTACAGATCTCTAATATTATATCAAGAGGTTTGGCCCCTGAAGGATGGAAAAGAAAGTCAGAATGGCACAAGCCTTTTGGGACACTGAAGCAGGACACTCTGCATCCTTGTATAATAAGTTACTATAAGATTTATACAGGAAGTTTAACACCAGAATACTTGTAATTTAAATGGTATCAGCATCAGCCAAACTACTTGAAGAGGATATCATTAAACTAACAGTTATAGCAAAGACAGGAAAAATAATACAGGAGAATGAAATGAAAAAGATTACCAAGATGTTCTCTAAAATGATAGTATACATTGCTGATCTTGAAGCTAAAGTAATCCACTAGAACAAGCAGCCAGAAGGAACCTATATTACCAAAGAACAAAATAAAACTGAAATAAATTGTTTTCTCTATAGAAGACATGGTCATTTTGCCAAGGATTGCCAAACTAGAAGTTGAAAGGAAGGCTGAGAGAAAGAAGAAGATAAAAAGGCTAACTATGCTAATATAGTACAAGAAATCAAGGAAGAAGATGAAAATTCGGTGAGGAATACTTAGAAGCCTACCTTATCGAAATAGTTAGCCATACTGCCACTAGGAAAACTCCTTACCTAAGGAAGAAACCAGCTCAAGTACCTGAAGTTGTCATCAAGAAATCTAAGAAATCAATGCAAAGATAACAGCTGAATGAAGATTAATGAGACAAAGCCTTCAAGCAGATAATATAACCTAGTAAGATAGTTATTTCAACCACTGGAGATGAAGAAATGATAGATCAAGAGGAGAACAAGGAGAAGAAACCTAGAAGAGTTAGAGAATTTGAATATAACCTTTGGCAAGATATTGCCAGTTAAAAGGCCAACATTACCATCAAGCAACTCTTCCAGATTGCACCATCAACAAAGCAGAAGGTAAAGATGCAGATTACTAAAACCAAACTAACTATTTGATTTAAGGAAGTTAATACTACTGAAGAAGAAGAGAAGTGAATTCATACCTCATCTGCCTATATATAATACAACATTGGAGGTTTAGCATACTCAGTCATTATTGATATAGGAGTAGGAGTTAGTATTATCACCAAGCATTTCCTAGACCACCTAGAATAGGATATTGATGAACCTGCCACCTCCACCTTGGTCATTACAAGTAGAAAAAGCAATATACCTTTAGAAGTACTCCAAGTACTAGTCCAGTTTGGAACAGAGATCATACCTGTTAGAATAATTATTACTGATATACAATCCTATAATGCTGTCTTAGATAACAGTTGGTTGAAGAAAGCTAAGGCCAGAATTGATCTGGATATACAAAGGTTAATCTTTATTAATTATGGAAGGAAGTTTAGCATACCTCTGAATATTCAGAAAGGAGTAGTACTGAAACTTACCTAGAGACTGGAAGATGAAAGTAATACAGACAAGGAAATAACCTCTGGATAGGTACACCTCAACAAGATAGAAGAAGAAGAAGCTAATATGGTGATTTATAGTGAATACTGCCACTTGATACCCTTAGAAAAGAACTAGTTGATTAAATATAATATGAGGAATACTAGATGTCTATTTTGTGAACAATGTATCTATTATACTAAAATGATGTGTACTTGTAGTAATACAAAGTTGATACCTTACCAGGATACTTTGGGAATGCACTTGCTACTTAAAAGAAAAATCAAGAAACTGAGATTGTCACAGACCTGCCAAAAGATCCTACCTTCAATGAATCAAGGACTGTATAATGGAAGAAACCCTTACCTGTTTGCAGACAATACTGGAGAAGTTTGGGATTACTTCTGGATAAATATTGGATACATCAGCAAAGGACACCTTTGAGGAAACTGTAATATCTACCTATAAGGATGCTATTGAGATGAAGTCAACTCTTATAATCTTTAAGAATACAAAAATTGGGTTAGATACCTAAATGAGCCATATGACATCAACTATCATAGAACTTAGAGAGAATGCTATAATCAAGAACAAGAATAGACTGTATCTGAAGAAGATAAAGATGAGGAAATACCTGATGAATAGGATGATGAAGTTTACATTACTCAGACATCTGCTGAAGTTAGAGTTTTATTCCAGGATGATAATAAAGATGATGGACCTATTCTAGTTGAAGAAAGCAACTCAAACTTAGAAGAAATCATTACCTTGGAAGAAAAAATTTACTCCAATGAATGTACTAACATGTGATATTAGTAGTAGAAGAACTTATAGTAGAACCTACCTCAAGATACAACTTACAAACAATAGAAGAAATCTAATATCCCCATCTTCGAAGAGGCATTCATAGTTGAAGAAAAGGAAACAGCAACTCAAGTTAGGAAACTAATAGAAAGCATAATTATACCAAAGAGAAAAACTGAAGGAGCTACAGGTTATGACTTAAATACAGATAAAAACTGCACCCTGGAACCAAAATCATCAGCCTTCATGAAAACTGGAATTGCTATTGCCCTGCCACCTAGACAATGTATACAAGTATGGGTAAAAAGTAAACTTTACTGCAACTCTGGAATAGAAGCCTTCCCCAGATTAATAGATAAAGACTATAGAGGAGAAATTGAGGTTGAATTAGTCAACTACAACCACAGCCAATTCAAAGTATATCAAAAAGATTAGATTACCCAAATAGTAATCATCAAATATGAACAGTAACTATTGAAAGAAGTAAAAGACTTAGAAGAAATACAACATAGAAAGAAAGGATTTAGATCTACTGGATAAGCTAATGTAATAATAGAGAGACTAGATGACCAGGAGAATGCCAAGAAGCATATCTATTTTCTTAATAAAAACCTGTTACTAAATCAGAAGAAGTAGTTATAAAACCTACTGAAGGAGTATGAGAATATCATTGCAATCAGCTTTAAGGATCTCCCAAACCAAGCTTTCTTTACTCACTACATCAACACAGGAGATGCTAAACCAATCAAGTAAGCACTCTACAGGTTATTAGCCAACTACTATAACTTTGTATAAAAGCATGTTTAAGAACTATTGAAGTCAGAAGTGATTATATAATTGAAGAGCCCCTGGGTATCACCTATCAGTATAGTACTAAAGAAAGATAGATAGAGAATGGTTATTGACTATTGCAAGTTGAACTCAGTCACTAAGAAGCATACATATCCAATCCCACATTCAGAAGATTTACAGAATATATTGAAAAAGATACAAATCTAGTCAACTCTCGACCTGTAGGCAGGATACAATCAAATTGGAATAACACTAGAAGTATAGAAGAAATTAGCATTTGTTACACCATTTGGATAATACGAATTTATAAAGATATTCTTTGAACTCTGCAATGTACTCACTACCTTCCAAGCTATAATAAATGAGATCTGATTAGACATAGAGTAATTGTGTATATTGATGACATTAATATCTATGCTGAGACCTTTGCAGAACACATGGTGACCCTAAAGGAAGTATTTGAATGACTTAGAAAATATAGATTAAAAATCAAGTTAATGAAATACTACTTTAGACAAAAGAAGATTGAATACCTTAGATTTATAATTGATAGAGGAGAAATCTATCCAGATACCAAGAAGACTGAAATCATTAAAGCCTTTTCAACTCTACAAGATAAGATAATCTTACAAGGATTTTTAGAACTGGTCCAGTTTTATAAAAGGTTTATTCCTGGATACTCTAAAATTACTATACCCTTGTACATGTTACAGAGAAAGGGAAGAGTATGGGAATGGATGCCAGCTGTACAAACTGCTTTTAGCCTAATCAAGGAAGCACTTATCCATGTACCAGTAATAGTAAGATCAGATCTCACAAAAGTATCTAAATTATACACAGATATATCATCATTCAGCCTTGGGGCAATCTTAGTATAAGATAATAAAGATGAAGAACATGTAATTACTTATGCAGGATGAGCCACTCATGGAGCAGAACCTTCCTATAGAGCCACCTAGCTAGAATGTGTAGCAGTCATTTGGGCTTTATAGCACTTTCACCACTTTCTAATTAAAAAACAGTTCACCTTAATAACAGACCACTCAGCTCTCAAATAGCTCTGGAACAAACCAAATCTGACAGAAATGTATGTATAATAGCTAGCTATACTATAGGAGTATGATTTTACAACACAATATAGAAAAGGATAGAATTATCAGAATATAGATACCCTCTCATACCTATTCTAATTTATCTAAGATTGATATTCCAAACCAAAAAGAATATATCTACCCAATGGACACTAAACTCTATAATAGATATTTGGATTACCTTAGTAACTTAACCTTTACTGAGATGATGAATGAAAGTGATCAATAGCTTATATAGATAACAGTACTCAACTATTTTATCAAGAACAATATACTTTACTAATAACACAGAAGATAGATACAACTTATAATTCTAGAACACAAAAAGCAGATAGTACTTTAGTCTTCTTATGATTATTAGCTAGCAGGATATATAGGTATAGACAATACATATCAGTGATTATCAGAAAAATATTATTGGAAGTGTTGAAATTTGATCTTCGAATATGTGTGTTTTTGGAGTAAAAGAGTGCGCTGGCTTATGAAGCCAATATGCGTGTATTTATTAATGCTAAATTATGATTGGTTGATACAACAAAGATCGTCTAAGCCACGATTGAGTGATGTAATGATTGATCATTGATAGGAGAGATATAATAAGCTAATAATTTCAACACTCCCCCTGCTTGATATATCTCGAGAAAGAAAATAAATAAAAATAAAAATAAAAGAATAAAAATAGAGTGTTCAACTGTACATCACGAATGGCATCCATGAAGTACATTTACTACAAATAACTATATGTAAAATACTACTTAAGTGATAAGAATGACGTGATAAAGAACATAAAAGTTTTAGAATAAAAGAGTTAGTTACATAAGCCCATTTTTGTGATCAATGTTTCAAGTCTTGGTTGCGCAAGTAGCTTGGTTAATGCATCGGCGATCATTTTATCTGTTGCTATATAAATGATATCTATCACCTTTGATTCAACTTTCTCTTGAATAAAGTGATGCTGAATGTCGATATGCTTTGATCGAGTGTGATTAATTGGATTTTTGGCAAGGGCAATTGCTGATTGGTTGTCTTCAAATAAGGTTGTTGCACAATTCGGCAAATATTCTAGCTCATCCAATAGGGTGCGTAGCAAAATAGCTTCTTTCGTCGCGTGTGCTAATGCCATATATTCTGCCTCAGTTGTTGATAGGGCAACAGTTGCTTGGCATTTGCTTGACCAGCTGATGGCTCCTCCTGATAGGTTGAAAATATATCTCGTGGTTGATCATCGTGTGTTAATGTCTTCTCCCCAGTTGGTATTACTGAAACTGATCAGTCTTAGATCCTGATTGCGTCCAAGGCACAGCTTATAATTGGCTGTTCCTTTAATATATCTTAATAATCGTTTGAGAGTGTGGTAATGTTCTTGTATTAGATTGGCCGAAAATTGACTGATGATGCTGACAGCAGCAGCTAGATCAGGTCTCGTTCTGATCATCAGGTACATTATGCTACCGATCATTTGTCTGAATAGACTTTGGTCTGTGGATTTTCCTCCTTCAGCTTTGAGTTGGATGGATGGATCAAGGGGTGTACTGATTGGCTTAGTGTCCGTCATGTTAAACCTTGTAATGATTTGATTGGCAAAGTGACTTTGATCAATTGTGATCGTGTGTGTTTTTTGATTGCACATGACTCGAATACCCAAAAAATGTTTAATTTTACTACAGTCCGTCATATTGAATACGTTGCTAAGTTCCAACTTGAATTTGTTCATTGTTTCCATCAAATCAGCCAGAATTAGTAGATCGTCAACATATATAGCAATAATTATCAGCGATTGATATTGATCATCTTGTCTTCTCCTTAGATAAATGCTGTGATCCAATTGTAGTCTTGTAAAATTTAATTGGCTGAGGTAGTTATCGATCTTCTGATTCTACATATGAGGTGATTGCTTTAGTCTATACAGTGATCGATTGAGCTTACACACAGCTCTCGGTGACAGCTCCGATTGGTCAATTCCTTCAGATACCATCATGTAGATCTCTTCATCAAGATCGCTGTTCAGGAACGCAGTTTTTACGTCCATTTGGTGAATTTCTAAGTTTAGGGTTGCTCCGATCGATAAAAGTACCCTGATCGATGTGAATTTCGCCACAGGAGCAAATGTTTCATCATAATCAACTCCTTGCTGTTGTGAATATCCCTTGGCCACTAATCTCGCCTTGTACCTGGCAACCGATCCATCAGTGTTGAGTTTCTTTTTAAATACCCATCTGCATCTAATCAGCTTGCATCCTACAGGCACCTCAGGTACAATCGTCCACGTGTCATTATTCTTAAGTGATTTAAGCTCTTGATTGATCGCTTCCTCCCAAAGCTTTACGTCAGGCAGAGAAATTGCCTCCTTGTAGGTCATTGGGTCATTGGTCAATTTAATTAAATTAGCTTCTGATATGCGATCTTGCTAAATTTGTAGAGCTTCAGTATCGATCAATTGTTTGATTGACTCCCAGGTGTTGTCGTCATCATCATAGCCTAGCTATTTAACCAGATATTCCCTTTTTTCATCAATCTTGCATTCTCCGATGATCACTTCAATGACATATTCTTGATCTTCTGGGTTGACGATTGTTGGGGATTTTAATATAATAGATTCATCGAATGTGATGTCGCGGCTAATCTCTATCCTCCTATTGGTTGGATCTCAGAGCCTGTACGCCTTCTTTTTGTCATGATAGCCAATCATTTTAAGCTTTTTGGATTGGGGCACCAGTTTCTGTTGAAATTTGATCTTCGAATATGTGTTTGGAGTAAAGAGCGCACTGGCTAATGAAGCCAATATGCATGTATTTATTAATGCTAAATTATGATTGGTCGATATAAACAAAGATCGTCTAAGCCACAATTGAGTGACGTATGATCGATCGTTGATGCATCGATCATTGATAGAAGAGATATAATAAGCTAATAATTACAACACTCCCCCTGCTTGATATATCTCGATAAAAAATAAATAAAAATAAAAGAATAAAAGTAAAGTATTCAACTGTACATCACAAATGTCATCCATGAAGTACATTTACTGCAAATAATTATATATAAAATACTACTTGAGTGATAAGAATAATGTGATAAAGAACATAAAAAATGTTAGTTACGTAAGCCCAT
>RBNK01001516.1:0-14879 GCA_003990785.1 Endogone sp. FLAS-F59071 | reverse complement strand
AACATATTCCTTGGTGTATCCGTAAAAGGTAGGTAGTCTGTCTGTCATAGTTTCTTCGTCTTCTTGAAGTCTTCTTCTAGGTAGTTGTTGTAATGCAGGCGGTGGTGGTGGTAGTGCCGTTCTTGCTTTTGTCTTCCACTATGGGTTTCAGCAAGTTCGGTTACGCAATATAGGTAACAAATCGGTCGATGTGTCGATTGATTTCCTGCCAGTCAGCACCAATTGTGACGGACTAAAATATATTAACGGCGAAATACTCTGAGTTGAGCAAGTGCAGAAAATATGCTTTAGGGGTCTTAGCGGGTTATGCGGTAGCGTCTTAAGAAGGGTGTCGATGTAGGTGTTAACTAGCAAGAATTAAATGCGATCGATTGAATAAAGTGTATCTGTTAGAATCTCGAAACTATTCAATTGCTTACTCCTTGAGTAAGGCTTCAGTATCCCTTGGGTTGTCTGTTTGTAAGCTTCCTTAGCTTGTTGCAGTCCGAATTTTATTGATAATTGCGAGCGGGGTATTTATAAGAAATTACAAGGTGCTATACGGGCAGCTACCCAGGTTACTACTTGAATTTCTGATTGGCTCGGCTAAATATAAGGTACAAATTGATTGGCTAAGATATAAAATGATATATAATGTAATTGGGCGTCGAAATAATATATCAGATCGAAATACTATTTTAGGTTATAGTGTGATTGCAGATCTCAGCAACGTTACAAGTCTCAGCAACGTTACAAGTCTCAGCAACGTTACAAGTCACATGATCAAATTGTATGTTGTCACAAAATGTTTCGTCACAATATACTGTTAATATTTTATTAATATTTAAGCTATACTTATAATAATAGAAGATCTTCTTTTCTTTTAGTTTTTTATTTATCTATATATTTACTATAGATTTTACTAGTATTATAAGGATGAGACTCTGGGATCAGCTAAATATGGAAGATTTATGAGCTCAATTAAAAATTAGTAGCTAGGCTAAAATCCATATTAAAAATCAAGACAAGAGTAGAAAAAGAAGAGGGAGATAATATTTGATTTCATATTTAGACTCAAACTAAGAGAGCAAGAGAGCAAGAGTAAGATCCAGGATTTATTGAATGAAAATAAAGAGAGTATTTATACCAAAAGATTAAAGCTAAATATATGATAAATAAATGATATAATACAACTAATAAATAAGGTAATGGTTAAATAATATGCTAATAATCTGATAATCAAAGACTAAGATAATCATATTAGAAAAATAGTTAATTAATTTATAAACTATTTTACTAAGAGTTATAAACAAAATAGCCATAGATATAGATGCTGGTCATAGACTATAAACTATTATTAGTAAATAGCTATGAATTACCCTAGAACTCTACTAAAATAATATTGTGAACCTCAAACACCTCTAGAACAATATCGTGAACTATGAACTGGCTAAAACAGCCTGCAAACAGCCTATAAGCATAGATGCTAGTTATAGACTACAAACTGAAAACAGTTTCTTAATGCAAGTACCAATAATAATACTTAATAATCAAAATAAAAGTATAGGAAAACTGCTATATTAATTTCTAAAAGATAGGAATAATGAGATCAGTGGAAATGATTGCTGCATCATGAGGATCAGAAGAGTATGAGAAATTAGATAGAATGATCACTAATGGAAAATCAGAAAATCAGATAGATATGGAAACATTGCTACATTGCAAGGATTAGAAGATCAAACAGTGGAGTCAGTAGGTGGTGGAAAATAAAAAATTGGATAGTTTCATTACCACTTCTTAGCAGATTTCATTAGCAATAATGCTTAAATAGAGAGAGGGGAGAAAATTGTCTGATTCTGTAGAGTTTACTATAGTTAAAATTTCTGCTTCCTCTCAGTATAGACTTTTAAGACTATATACTTATTTACTATACTCTTTACTCTTAGATATTAGTCTTTTTCTAAATTTTCTATATAACTATATCATTATTTTTTAAATTATTTTACTATTAATCTTCTACTTTTAAATCTTTCTTCTTATCTAATATTTATTAAAAAGAAGATAATAATTATATTAAACTTTTATATAAGCTATAAAGTAGTCTTTAGATAAATATTATTAATAGGATTATAAATATATTAATATATCTATATTTATCTTATTACTTATAGTTACATACTAGTAAATATATAATATTACTCTTATTATTATAAATAATTATTAAAGCTTTTATACTAAACAAAAAATATACTTATAAAATCTTAAGTTTTTTTTTATTTAATATAATTATATAATATATTTATGAAATCTTAGGTTCTTTTTATTTAATATATATAATATATAGATTTATTTAAATTTATTTATATATTTAAAAGAATTATAAGAAAAGATATTATATAGCATTTGGATAATTTAACTTAATCTACATAATGATATACCTTTGGTGCTGTTAAATTTGCTATCAATATATTAATGCATAAATTTATTGAATACAAGTTGAATTACATTTATTCAAAAGCATACCTTTGATACCATTATAAGTAATATTTGAAATAAGCTAATTTTCTACTTAAGAATATAATATTAGTACTTAGTACTACTATATAACTACTTTCTTGCCTTATTTGTATTATATTAACTTCTTTGGTACTATATTGCTGAATAGCTTAGTAAATTCTTATCAACTATATCTTTTTAAAATCCTATACTATAGATAACTTTATACTTAACTAAATTACTCTAACTTCTTAGTTCAATAGAAAGATAAGAATTACTTCAAGTAAGAAGAGTAGGTATATCTAGATTGGAAGTGTTTAAGTCTGAGGAGCTTATATCTATAAGATAAACTTGCAATATTATTACTATCTATATAAGATAAACTACTTGTATAGGACAAACTTATAATATTATTACTATTACAGGATAAACTCATAATATTACTACTACTATTACCACTATTAGTAGCTATATTGAAATTGTTGACCCTTTCACTGTAATGAGAAATTGTATATCTAGAGCATAATAATAAGGATCTTAAATGTAATGACTTGAAGATAATAAGCTTATATCCTCTGGATTGACATCTATTTTTCTAATAGTTCTATAATTTATAATAGAACTAACTGAAGAATGGAAAATAAAACACTAGCAAATACATATTAATATCAGAATTTAAAGCTTTAAAAAGAGATTATAAAGAAAAGAAAATATCTCACCTAAGTAGTAGATAATAGTACTTCTAATAAATTAAATTAAATCAAATCAAATCAAATCAAACTTCAAATCTTCTAATTAGAAAGCTTGATTTTTAAAATCTATCTAATTAATAATTTTCTATATCATATAACTATTATATAATGTGACAGAACATTTTGTAATGACATATAATTTGATCATGTAAGATCACAATCATGTGACCTGCAATGTTATTAAGACTTGCAATGTTATTGAGATCTGTAATGATATTAGGACCTAAAATAGTATTTCGATCTGATATATTATTTCGCTGTCCAATGATATTATAACCTGATATATCATTTTATTATACTCTAGCCAATCAATTTGTACCTTATATTTAGCCGAGCCAATCAGAAATTCGAGTAGTAACCTGGGTAGCTGCCCATATAGCACCTTATAATTTCTTATAAATACCTGCTCGCAATTATCAATAAAATTTGGACTGCAACAAGCTAAGAAAGCTTCTTACAGACAACCCAAGGGATAATCCTGCAAAGTCTAAATAGACTTTGCAGAAGAAGCCTTAGTCTAGGACTAAGCAATAGTTAGAGAGAGTCAAGTGACTCAAAACAAGAGAAGTTTATTATTATACAAAGCTTATTACATTATATTCACTATATAATACACTTTCCTGCTAGTCACCCCCACTCTTCAAAGCTGCTACCGCATAACCCGCTAAGACCCTAAGATATGCTACAGTGAATATTTTGCTGTTAGAATATTTTAGTCTGTCACAATTGGTGCTGACTGGCAGGAAATTAATCAACATCTCGACTGATTTGTTACCTATATTGTATAACCAAACTTGCTGAAACCCATAGTGGAAGACAAAAGCAAGAATGGCACTACCACTGCCACTGTCTGTATTACTACAACTACCTAGGAGAAGACTTCAAGAAGATGAAGAAATCATGGCAGACAGACTACCTACCTTTTACAGATATACTAAGGAATATGTTCGAGAATTCCTAGATGATTTGGAAAGCTACTTTGCAGCCAAAGGAATGGTCAGTACTCGATGGATCCCTATTCTGGCTGCTCAACTCAGAGAACTTGCAAGAGAGGTATACTGTGTAGCCCTAATGGATGTAGCAGCCACTGGACTAGGAGGATTACTCCTCGCAGCTACAGCAGCAGCTGGAAATAACCCCCCTGCCACAGCATTAGCTACCGCTCATTAGGATATTACAAGAGCTTGGTTAGAAGAGAAGTATTTCACTGAACAGAAACAAGAATCGATCAAAGAACAGCTATTTAACATGAAGATGTCAATCAACCAGTGCTTAGAAGATTGGGTTACTACCATTGATCAGTATATGCAACTCTGTAGAGAAACCAGCCCGATTGTATGAGAAATGGTGTTCATGAATGGCTTACCCACAGATCTCCAGCACTATATTAAGAGATTTGGCCCTTAAAGAATGGAGGAGAAAGTCAGGATGGCACAGGCTTTTTGGGACACCAAAGCAGGATATTTGGCACCTCTATATGACAAGTTACCATAAGATTTACATAGGAAATTCAGCACTGGAATACCCATAGTTCAAATGGTATCTGCATCAGCTGAACTACCTGAGGAGGACACCATTAAACTGACAGTAATAGCAAAAACAGGAAAGACAACACATGAAGATGAAATGGAGAAGATTACCAAGATATTCTCCGAAATGACAGCACATATAGCCGATCTTGAAGCCAAGGTGATCCGCCAGAATAAGCAACCAAGAGGAACCTTTATCGCCAAAGAACGTAACAGGACTGAGATGAATTGCTTTCTTTGCAGAAGATGTGGTCACTTTGCCAAAGATTGCTAAACTAGAAGCTGGAAGGAAGGATGGGAGAGAGAAGAAGAAAAGAAGGCTGACCATGCCAACATAGTGCAAGAAATCGAGGAAGAAGATGAGGAATTTAGTGAAGAATACCTGGAAGTCTACCCTATCGAAGCAGTCAGCCACACTACCACTAGAAAGACTCCCTACCCAAGGAAGAAACCAACTCAGGAACCTGAGGTTGTTATTGAGAAGCCTAAGAAGCCAATACAAAGACAATAGTTGAATGAGGATCAATGGGACAAAGCCTTCAAACAAATAATGCAACCTAGCAAGACAGTTACTTCAACCACTAGAGATGAAAAAATGATGGATCAAGAAGAAAACAAGGAAAAGAAGCCTAGGAGGGTTAGAGAATTCAAATATGACCTATAGCAAGACATTGCTAGCCAAAAGGCTAACATTACCTTTAAACAACTCTTCCAGATTGCACCATTAACAAAGCAGAAAGTGAAGATGCAGATTACAGAAACCATACCAACCATCCAATTCGAAGAAGTTAACACCACCAAAGAACAAGAGGAGTGAACCTATACCTCATCTACCTATACACAATGCAACATTGGAGGATTAGCATGCTCAGTCATTATTGACACTGGAGCAGGAGGCAGCATTATCACCAAGCATTTTCTAGATCACCTGGGATGGGATATTGATGAACCTGCTACCTCTACTTTGGTTGTCGCAAGTGGAAAAAGCAGCATATCTTTAGGAGTACTCTGAGAAGTACTGGTCCAGTTTGGAACAGAAATAATTCCTGTCAGAATAGTTGTCACCGATGCACAATCCTACAATGCCATCTTAGGCAACAACTGGTTGAAGAAAGCTAAAGCCAGAATTGACCTAGATATATAAAGGCTAATCTTCATCAACCATAGAAGAAAGTTCAGCATACCTTTGGATATTTAGAAAGGAGTAGTACCTAAACTCACTCAGAGACTGGAAGATGAAAGTGACACAGATGAGGAAATAACCCCTGGACAAGCGCACCTCAACTTGATAGAAGAAGAAGAAGCAAACGTAGTGATCCATAGTGAATATCACTGCCTAATGCCCCTGGAGAAGAACCAATTGATTGAGTACAACATGAGAAATACTAAATGTCCATTCTGTGAGCAATGCATCTATTACACTGAGATGATGTACACCTACAGCGATACAAAGTTGATATCTTGCCAGGATACCTTAGAGATGTACCTATCAACGGAGAAGAAGATCAAGAAACCAAGACTGTTACAGACCCACCAAAGGACTCCACCCTCAATGAATCATGGACCATATGATGGAAAGAACCCTCATCCATTTGTAGACAATACTGGAGAAGTATGGGACTGTTTTTGGATGAATATTGGACATATCGGCAAAGAACATCTTTGGGGAAATCGCAACATCTACCTGTAAGGATGCTACTGGGATGAAGTCAATCCCTATGACCTTTGGGAATGCGAAAACTGGGTCAAATATCTGGATGAACCATACAATATCAATTACTATGGAACTTGGAAGGAACGTCATGACTAAAAACAAGAACAGGCGATACCTAAAAAGAATGAAGATGAGGAAGTACCTGAAAAATGGAGCAATGAGATTTACACTACTCAGATGCCTATCGAAGTCAGAGCCTTATTCCAGGAAGATGATAAAGATGTTGGACCTATACTAATTGAAGAAAGCGACTCAGACTCGGAAGAAGAAATCATTGCACTGAAGGAAATAATTCACCCCGATGAACATATCAGCATGTACTATTGGTGGTGGAAGGACTTATAGCAGAATCTACCTCAGGACACAACTCATGAACAGTGGAAGGAACCAAATATCCCCACTTTTGAAGAAGTATTTATGGTTGAGGAAAAGGATACAGCAACTTAAGTAAAGAAATTGATAGAAAGCACAAGCATACTAAAGAGAAAAACTGAGGGAGCTGTAGGATATGACCTATATGCAGATGAAGATTGCACTCTAGAACCAAAATCATCAGCCTCCATAAAAACTGAAATCGCTATTGCCCTACCACCCGGACAATGTGCGCAAGTATGGACAAGAAGTGGACTCTACCGCAACTTTAGAATAGGAGCTTTCCCCAGATTAATAGATGAAGACTACAGAGGAGAAATTGAGGTTGGACTAGTTAACCACAACCACAGCCAATTCAAGATATACCAAGGAGATCGGATTACCCAAATGGTGATTGTCAAATGTGAACAGCAACCTTTGAAAGAAGTAGAAAACTTAGAAGAAACACAATGTGGAAGGAAAGGATTTAGATTGACTGGACAAGCAAATGTGATAATGGAAAGACTAGATGACCAGGAAAATGCCAAGAAACACATCTACTCCCTCAATGAAAACCTGTTACTGAATCAGAAGAAGCAGTTACAAGACCTACTAAAGGAATATAAGGATATCATTGTAATCAGTTTCAAGGATCTACCAGACCAGGCCTTCTTCACTCACCATATTGATACAAGAGATACCAAACTGATCAAACAGGCACCCTATAGATTGCCAGCCAACTATCATGACTTTGTGCAAAAGCATGTTCAAGAGCTATTGGAGTCAGGAGTAATCATATAGTCAAAGAGTCCTTGGGCATCACCTATCAGCATAGTACCAAAGAAAGATAGACAGAGAATGGTTATTGACTATCACAAATTAAACTCAGTTACCAAGAAGCATACATATCCAATTCTGCACTCAGAAGACTTACAAAACATGTTGAAGAAGACACAAATCTATTCAACCTTGGACCTATAGGCAGGATATAATCAGATTGAAATGATGCCTGAAGCACAGGAGAAATCAGCATTTGTTATACCATTTGGACAGTACAAATTCACAAGAATGTCCTTTGGACTTTGCAACATACCTACTATCTTCTAGGCTGCAATGAATGAGATCTTCTACAATTTGATTGGATATGGAGTGATTGTATACATCAACGACATCAACATCTATGTAGAGAACTTTGCAGAACACATGGTGATCCTGAAGGAAGTATTTGAACGACTCAGAAAACATAAATTAAGGATTAAGCTGACAAAATGCTACTTTGGATAAAAGAAAATTGAATACCTCAGATTTATAATCAATAGAGGAGAAATCCATCTGGACCCAAAGAAGACTGAAATTGTCAAAGCCTTCCCAACCCTGCAAGATAAGATAACCCTACAAGGATTCTTAGGACTGGTCCAGTTCTATAAAAGGTTTATCCCTGGTTACTCTGAAATTGCCATACCCCTACACATGCTGCAAAGAAAGGGAAGAGCATAGGAATGGACGTCAGCCACACAAACTGCCTTTAACCTGATCAAGGAAGCACTTACCTACGCACCAGTTATGGCAAGACCAGATCTCACAAAAGTGTTCAAGCTGTATACAGATGCATTGTCATTTGGACTTGGAGCAATCCTGGCACAAGATAACAAAGATGGAGAGCATGTGATTGCTTATGCAGAACAAGCCACCCATAGAGCAGAACCTTCCTATGGAGCCACTCAACTGAAATGCATAGCAGTTATTTGGGCAGTATAATACTTCTGCCACTTCCTGATTGGAAAACAGTTCACTCTAATAACAGACCATTCAGCCCTCAAATGGCTTTGGAACAAACCAAATCTGATAGGAATGTATGCACGATGGCTAGCTATACTGCAGGAATATGACTTCACTACGCAATATAGAAAAGGACGGAATCATCAGAATGTGGATACCCTCTTACGCCTACCCTAATTTATCTGAGATCGACACCCTGAATCAAAAAGAATATATCTACCCAATGAATACTAAACTCTATAATGAATATTTAGATTACCTCAGTAACCTAACCTTTACTGAGACAATGAACAAAAATGATCAATGGCTTATATGGACAATGGCACTTAACTATTTTATCAAGAATAATATACTTTACCAATGACACAGAGGACAGACATGACTTGTAATTCCTGAACACAAAAAGCAGATGGTACTTCAGGCCTCTCATGATTATCAGCTTGCAGAACACATGGGCATAGACAACATATATCAACAATTATCAGAAAAATATTATTAGAAGAACATGTATAAAGATATTAGAGAATATATCAGAAGATGCGACACTTGCCAGAAGAGGCACTGAGGAAAGGAAGTTGAGACCTTACAATCAATTGTACCTAGAGGACCCTTCGAACATATTGAAATAGACATTGTTGGACCACTACCAAGAACACTTAGAGAAAATCGATACATTGTAGTAGCAGTAGATTACCTAACCAAGTACTCCGAAGCAAGAGCATTGCTCTTTGCAGATGCCCTTAACATTGTACCTTTTATCTACAAAGATATCATCTACTGCCATGGAATATCTTATGAAATAACCTCCAATTAAGGAACTGAATTCGTTAATGAATTTATACAGATATTGATGCAATACTTCGGGATCCACTAGATAAAGACAACTGCCTACCACCCTCAAGGAAATGGACTTACTGAACAGACGAATCAGACTATCAAGTATTGAAATTATTAGCTTATTATATCTCTCCCATCAACAATCGATTGTTACGTCACTCAATCGTAGCTTAGATGATCTTTGTTTTATATCAACTAATTATAATTCAACATTAATAAATATATGCATATTGGCTTCATAAGCTAGTGTGCTCTTTTACTCCAAAACACACATTCGAAGATCAAATTTCAACAGGTTATGAGCCCCAAGCCACTTGAATTGTAGCTTAACAACCTGAGATCTATACAATCATAGTATCTATGCAATCATAGCAGTTACAACTGCGATTACTGTAAGTATTTATTTAACATTGTAAACAATGCATCAAACAATACAATAAACAACACGACAAATGATACTATGATAAAGCAACATGATAAACAACATGTAACGACATAGTATTCAACGACAACGAAATAGACAATCTATACATATCATCGTCATCAGCAACAAGATTGACAAGATTGCGGTCTAAATCAAAAACAGACAACAGATATCAAACCCTTGATAACGACAAAGGATTGGATAGCAACCATCAGAGCAACATTGCATTTAGCCTCGATCAACAGAAACAGATGACTACAACGATCAGAAATCAGAAAGATAAATTAGACATGCTGGCAACCCTAATGGGCGAATTGATGGCAAAAATCGACAAAACAAATGCATCACCTAGTGTGCCAACTAATCAGAATGCAGCTACAGAAGGCAACACGCCACGACCATCACCATCACCAACAACATCAATAAAGCTTAATGATCTGGCAAAGGAGTACCTGAGATCGATCAACAAATTCAATGGGTCAGGAGGTGCATTTAGATTGTTTAATTACTTTGATGCCATGGAGCAATTTATCACCAGTGCCAATCTATCAGTACAAAAGGAGGAAGTCAACGCAGTGATCAGTAAAATTATAGGCAATGCTAGAATGTGGTTATGGAGGCACGTAAACATATCGGGAGAATTTGATTCGTGGAATGAGCTTAAAGAGGCTATGATGCAAAAATATGCACCAATGGAACAATTATTACGAATGCATGATAAGCTTGCGATGATGAAGTAAAAAGGATCAATCGAAGATTATAATGATGCTTTCAACTGGATTATAGCGCAAATCAAGGACATGACTGACACAGAAGCTATACTACAATATCTCCAGGATCTAAGCCCTAGGTACCAGAAATTAATACTTGCACGGGAGAATATACTGACAATGCTAGAGATTTTATAACTCGCATGCATCAGGTTCGACCTGGATAGTAAACAAAGGCATGACGAAGCCCACGTAACAGACCAAGGTAGCTATCGAGGCGGTGACCGAGGCAGCTACCGAGGTAGCGACCAAGGTGGCTACCGAGGCGGTGGTCACGACAATCGAGGCGGAAATGCCAGATAAAGCCGAAGCTATAACAATGATAACGGAAACAACTGAGGAGGTTATCATAATGACAGAGGCGACCGAGGTGGCAATCGTGGAGCCAATCGAGATAGGAATTTTCGGGGACACCCTTGGAAATGTTACGTCTGTAAGGGAGAACATGGAATATTTCAATGCAACAAATTCAATGATTGGGTAAAAATAGAAAAAGAAAAGGCTAAACTGAGAGCTGAAGCAAATCTGGCGATTGGTGCTATCATCGATTCGGGTGCCATGCAACATATGTTCAACCAATTGGAGATTTTCAAGACAGTAGCTAAGCATGATGGCTTGGTCACGTATACAGGAAACGAGAAACTACATGCGATGCACGTTGGGACAATTGAGCTCGATGACGAGCTGAAATTACGGGACATCTTATATGTACCGGAGATCACTAGAAATTTAATATCTGTGCAGGTGTTGACATGTGACAGAAATGACATAACCTTCAAGAGTGACGGATCAGTAATTAAAATTAGTGTGGATCATAAAGAAATCAAAATCGGACAAGCCGATGGTGACCTATTTCATTTATCGATATCACCAGAGCTAGAGCTAGAAGCAAACATCGCCGATTCCAAGATTGCAAACATCGCCAATTCCAAGATTGATGACTATATATTATGGCATCACCGATTAGGCTATCTGGGCCGAAACACTCTGCAATCAATCAACAAATTTGTCACAGGGCTCAGAGATGTGCGGCTGTCGACTGGACAAATCGAAATATACGCCAGGTGTGAACATACAAAGTTACACCGCAAGCCATTCGGACACACGAAAAATCGATCGATGGAGCCTATCGGAAGGGTGCACTCAGATCTGTGCAGGCCAATGCTCACGCCATCAGTCAATGGAGTGAAATATATATTAACATTTATCGATGACACCACTCGCTATGTCACAATATATTTTATTGACAACAAAAGTGATATATTTGATCAATTCCAGATATTCAAGGCATTCGCCGAAATGCAATTGGGCCAAAAACTGAAGATTCTCTGGTCAGATGGAGGAGGAGAGTATGTAAACACCAAGATGTGCGAATTTTTAATCAAAAACGGAATTCATCATGAAATGACAATGCCGGACATGCTACAACAAAATGGTATAGCCGAATGATATAACTGGACATTGATGGAGTCAATCCGGGCCGTTAAAATCACTGCCAACATACCTGATAAACTTTGGGCGGATCTTGCCACAAGTGCTACATATTTATGTAACCAATTGCCAATGCAAGCTAATAAGGAGAGTGCTTCACCATTTGAATTATGGTACAGTCACAAGCCTGATATCAGTAACTTGTGCATCATATGGGCTGATGCATATATGCATATTTGCAAAGGAAAAAGATCGAAACTGGTGCCCCAATCCAAAAAGCTTAAAATGATTGGCTATCATGACAAAAAGAAGGTATACAGGCTCTGGGATCCAACCAATAGGAGGATAGAGATCAGCTGCGATATCATATTTGATGAATCTATTATATTAAAATCCCCAACAATCATCAATCCAGAAGATCAAGAATATATCATCAAAGTGATCATCGAAGAATGCAAGATTGATGAAAAAGGGCAATATCTGGTTAAATGGCTAGGCTATGATGATGATGACAACACCTGGGAGCCAATCAAACAATTGATAGATACAGAAGCTCTACAAATTTGGCAAGATCGCATGTCAGAAGCTAATTTAATTGAATCGACCAATAACCCAATGACCTACAAGGAGGCAATTTCTCTGCCTGATGCAAAGCTTTGAGAGGAAGTGATCAATCAAGAGCTTAAATCACTTAAGAATAATGACACGTGGATGATTGTACCTGAGGTGCCTACAGGATGCAAACCAATTGGATGCAGATGGGTATTTAAAAAGAAGCTCAACACTGATGGATCAGTTGCCAGGTACAAGGTGAGACTAGTTGCCAAGGGATATTTACAACAGCAAGGAATTGATTATAATGAAACATTTGCTCCTATAGCGAAATTCATGTCGATCAGGGCACTTTTATCGATCGGTGCAGTCCTGAACTTAGAAATTCACCAAATGGATGTAAAAACTGCATTCCTGAATGGCGATCTTGATGAAGAGATCTACATGATAGTACCTGAAGGAATCGACCAATTGGAGCTGTCACTGAGAGCTGTGTGTAAGCTCAATCGATCATTGTATGGACTAAAGCAATTACCTTATATGTGGAATTAGAAGATCAACAACTACCTCAGCTAATCAAATTTTACAAGACTACAATCAGATCACAGCATTTATCTAAGAAGAAGACAAGATGATCAATTGCTAATAATTATTGCTATATATGTTGATGATCTACTAATTCTGGCTGATTTGATGGAAACAATGAACAAATTCAAGGCAGAACTTAGCAACGCATTTGATATAATGGACTGTAGTGAAATTAAACATTTTTTGGGTATTTGAGTCATGTGTGATCAAAAAACACACACAATTACAATTGATCAAAGCCACTTCGCCAATCAAATCATTACAAGGTTTAACATGACGGATGCTAAGCTAATCAGTACACCTCTTGATCCATCCATTCAACTCAAAGCTGAAGGGGGAAAATCCACAGACCAAAATCTATTCAGACAAATGATCGGTAGCATAATGTATCTGATGATCAGAACGAGACCTGATCTAGCTGCTGCTGTCAGCATCATCAGTCAATTTTCAGCCAATCCAATACAAGAACATCACTACGCCCTCAAACGATTATTAAGATATATTAAAGGAACAGCTAATTATAAGCTGTACCTTGGATGCAATCAGGATCTAAAACTGATCAGTTTCAGTGATACCAACTGGGGAGGAGACATTAACATATGACGATCAACCATGGGTTATATTTTCAACCTATCAGGAGGAGCCATCAGCTGGTCAAGCAAACGCTAACCAACCGTTGCCCTATCAACAACTGAGGCAGAATATATGGTATTAGCACATGCGATGAAAGAAGCCATTTGGCTATGCACCCTATTGGATGAGCTAGGATATTTGCCAGATTGTGCAACAACCCTATTTGAAGATAACCAATCAGCAATCGCCCTCGCCAAAAATCTAATTAATCACACTCGATCAAAGCATATCGACATTCAGCATCACTTTATTCGAGAGAAAGTTAAATCAAAGGTGATAGATATCATTTATATGGCAACAGATGAAATGATCGCCAATGCATTAACCAAGCCACTTGCATGACCAAAACTTAAAACGTTGATTGCAAAAATGGGCTTACATAACTAACTTTTTTTATTCTAAAACTTTTATGTTCTTTATCACATCATTCTTATTACTCAAGTAGTATTTTACATATAGTTATTTGCAGCAAATGTACTTCATGAATACCATTCATGATGTACAGTTGAACACTCTATTTTTATTCTTTTATTTTTATTTAATTTTTTTATCGAGATATATCAAGCAGGGGGAGTGTTGAAATTATTAGCTTATTATATCTCTCCCATCAACAATCAATCATTACATCACTCAATCGTGGCTTAGATGATCTTTGTTTTGTATCGACCAATCATAATTCAGCATTAATAAATACATGCATATTAGCTTCATAAGCCAGTGTGCTCTTTTACTCCAAAACACATATTCGAAGATCAAATTTCAACACCTATTGGATAAGCTAGGATATTTGCTAAATTGTGCAATAACCTTATTTGAAGACAATCAATCAGCAATCACCCTCGCCAAAAATCCAATTAATCATGCTTGATCAAAGCATATCGACATTCAGCATCACTTTATTCGAGAGAAAGTTGAATCAAAGGTGATAGATATTGTCTATATGGTGACAGATGAAATGATCGCCAATACATTAACCAAGCCACTTGTGCGACTAAGACTTGAAATGTTGGTCGCAAAAATGGGCTTATGTAACTAACTTTTTAA
>RBNK01001515.1:0-14881 GCA_003990785.1 Endogone sp. FLAS-F59071 | reverse complement strand
TAAAAAAAAAAAAAAAAGAAATACCAGTATTTGCGTACCGCAGATGCATAGTAATAGAGGAATAGCAATGTTTCTAAATACCACAGAGAGTTCCAAACATCCTAAGAAACCAAAAATCATTCGCATTAGTTCTCCAGCCTCTCTCTTTTTTTGGGGGGGGATAATTTCTCAGGCGAGAGTGACTTCGATTTGGAGTTGAAGAGGACAATTGATGATAATTAATTAATTAATTTTTTTTTTTTTTACGAAGCATTCTTTTAACAAACCTATCTTTTGAACTTAGAAAAAAAAATCCCCGTCAAATTAATTATTTGAATCAGTTTTATCTAAAAAATTTTCAATTTTTTTTTTTTGAATAAACGTGTATCAAACATAATGGGCCGTACGATATATATTTAATTTACATATTCCCTTTAGTGTTGCGTGGTTAAGGATTGATGGGTGAACGAGTGATCAGAACCGTTTCCAATGCATCCATCTCCACCGTCTAGAGTTCGCCAAATATTTCGAGTGATGATAAAGGATGATCCTGAATCTTGCTAAAGTTGCAGTTAGACTTTCGATTCCTGCACCGCTCGCAAAGTGGACCTCCCGTACATTTCTGCTTGCTCCTGCGGCACTGATCGCAAGCGTGGTTGACACGTCGCCTGGTTTGTCTCGGCTTTTTGCGCAGCCGCTCCACTGTGAATGTTTGAGAAATCCTCCAATCATCATACACCCACTTGAGAGTGTGTTCGCTGCTCGAAATAGAATAGGGATGATGGTCTGAAAAAGGTCGGAATGTAGACGCGCCTTGGGGTACCAATGGCGGCAATATCCTCACGCTTGAAGGGGATGATTGAAGGTTGTCAGTTCTAACGGTCCGCGATGGCATGGCTGGAGTTTGGTCAAAGAAGTTGATATCCGTAGATAAATCATTTAAGGCAATCAACTGATCATGAGGACTGGACTGAACTTGGCATTCCGTGGTTTGGTGGTGTAAACTAGAGAAGGAGTCGAGAAAACTGTATTCATGACTAAAGTAAATAAATGAATAGATAAATAAAACGAAAGGGCTAATTTACGTGTTTGTAGATATTAGCATACTAACTTTGTCACCGACGCCATCTCTTGGTCCTCAACGTCGTTGGACATACCATCGTTATTGGTAGCGCGGCTAGAAAAATAATAGGAGGAAATAGTGGTCGTTGTGGCTTTGTGCTCAAGGATTCTGCGAAATAGAAACGTCCCCATAACCTTCAATCGTTGGAGTGGACACTGTTCGAAATACGCACGTTGAGTATAATTCCATTCCGAGGTCGTCAGAACAATCGAGCATGGTATCATTGCTTTCCGGAAAAGTCGTAATGGGCGGGTTGTTACAAGATGTATAAAGTTTCTAACTTTGTAAGGAATAAGAAAGGCTATTAGTGTAGGTGAACACATACCTCATGTCCAAACCGAGAGACTCTATATCCAGGAGAAACTTTGCAACGTCGAAGATGTTGTCCATGTAAAATATGCTCGTGTATTGGAATGATAGAAATTCCAAACCGATAAAATATTCCTTGGGTTTTTATAAGCAAGTCCACATAGTTCGTCAAGATACATGAAAGATCAGAAAAAAAAAAAAAAAAATTCGAATTTAAAGAAACTAAGCGCTATATCCCATTTTGTAGACCCAAGCGCGCGCTTCGGGAACCGTCAGTATTCTGATTGGTCACAAGGATCGGGAACTTACCATTAAAACATTTGTTATAGACGCCGTTTTTTTTTTTATGTGGCAGTCATCCTTCTTTGGTCATCCTGAAGATGATTTGATAAAAAAACTGGTCCGCCTTCAAAAATAATCACCCATATTGTTATTATCATTTAGTGAGCTATTATTATTATTTAAAAATAATTGAGAGGTAAAATTATGTATCAGGTCAAGTGGAACAGACCATATTCTAGTATAGTTCTAGAGTAGTTTATTACAGTTCATAGTACTGTTCATTAAAAAAAAGTTTGTAGTCTATAACTTGTAGCAGTTTTTATTTAATTATAATTATCTAATAGGTTATTATAAGCTTACTATGCACGCGGCGACGGTGGCTTAGTAAGGGCAAATTGCAAGACTTCTTCGTTAAGCCCGTGGTCTGATTTAATCCCTAATCCAATCGACATGGCCTTCTTCTTGCGCCCGCTCCTTAAAGCAGCGCACCCCGCAGTCGCGCGAAATCCCTTCAACATCTACTACCACCACGTATCCGTCACTTCTGCGTTTGCGAAATCCATCTCCCCCTTCGCGTCCACTTACGCGAGGCGATGGCAGTCATCTGCCGCCGCTGCCGTCGTGACTCCAGCGGAGTCGGCAGAGGCTAATGTAAATCCTGACGATCTGGTATGAAGATTTGTTAAATAACTGGAATTGCCCGGCCGTCGTCGAGTTTATCCAACTCTTGGCTCAATTAAACGCGAAACATTCCGCTACAGGCCCGCCTCCGTCGCCTTCGCAATATTGGCATCTCGGCCCACATCGACTCTGGTAAGACGACCTGCACCGAGCGCATCCTCTACTACACGGGTCGCATCAAAGAGATCCACGACGTGCGTGGCCGTGATGGTATCGGCGCCAAAATGGACTCGATGGAGCTCGAGCGCGAGAAGGGCATCACCATTCAATCTGCCGCCACGTTTTGCAACTGGGGGGATTACAACGTTAATATTATTGATACACCTGGTAGGAATTTTAGTTAATGATAGCAGATTTTAACGGTTCATTGATGGGCCCTATTGATAAAGTTGTATTACTATGTAAAGGCATGTTTTTTTTTTTTTTTATGGCTAACCTTCCGACTTATTCTTTCTCTCCTCTTGCTGATCTCTCAGGCCACGTAGACTTCACGATCGAGGTTGAGCGTGCCCTGCGCGTCCTTGACGGCGCCGTCCTGGTTCTCTGTGCGGTCTCGGGCGTACAGTCACAGACAATCACGGTCGACCGCCAGATGCGGCGGTACGCCGTTCCTCGCATCTCTTTCATTAACAAAATGGACCGCGCTGGTGCCAACCCGTTCCGCATCATTGACCAGATCAGAAACAAACTCAAGATGCACGCTGCTGCGGTACAGATCCCTATTGGCATGGAGGACGGGTTTAAGGGTGTGGTGGACCTGGTCAATATGAAGGCCATATATAACGAGGGGGCTCGAGGGTGAGTCAGTTGGAAAGTCTTGAACAGTGAAATTACTTTGTTATGTTATATTCATGGTAATTTGAGATCTCACCCAACCTAAATCAGAGCCGAATCTCATCTCTCGGTATCTTTTCCCTATCATTTACAGCGAAACTGTCGTCACCCAGCCCATCCCTCCAGACCTCCTCGACCTTGCGATCTCTAAGCGCGCGGAGCTGATTGAACACATCGCCGACGTGGACGACGAGATGGCCGATATCTTTCTCAACGAGCAGGACCCGACCCCCACGCAGCTCGCTGCGGCAGTCCGCCGCGCTACCATCGCTCGCCGCTTCACCCCGGTTCTCATGGGTTCGGCATACCAGAACACGGCGGTGCAGCCGCTCCTTGATGCTGTCGTCTCCTATCTCCCAGACCCGAGTGAGGTGCAAAATACCGCCCTCGATGTCCTCAACGCTGAAAAGCCTGTCACGTTACAGCCCTACTCGGCCAACCCGTTTGTCGGGCTGGCGTTCAAGCTCGAGGAGGGGAGGTATGGTCAGCTGACCTACATACGCGTATACCAGGGCGCACTGAGAAAGGGCGGATTTGTCACCAACGTCAAGACGGGGAAGAGGATCAAGGTGCCCAGGCTGGTCAGAATGCATTCGAACGAGATGGAGGATGTGGAGGAACTCGCCGCTGGGGAGATTGGGGCGATGTTTGGCGTTGATTGTGCCAGCGGAGATACGTTTACGGACGGAAACGTATCATTTGCAATGGTGAGCATGCTCGATAGTTGAGGTGTCATCTTACGGATCGGTGGAGCAAAAGTGGCTTTTGAGTTTTTCTAATGGCATAATATTAATATAACAACTGTGCTTTCTTTACATTTCACGGATATTAGACCTCCATGTTCGTCCCCGATCCCGTCATCTCCCTATCCCTGTCCCCTAAAGGCAAAGAGACGTCCAACTTCTCTAAAGCCCTTAATCGCTTCCAAAGGGAGGATCCCACTTTTCGAGTCCACGTCGACGCCGAAAGCAAGGAGGTGGGAGACCTCGATAAAGGAATATGATTATTTTCGGACGAGAATTATTTCCTACATTTCGGTCTCACTCCTTCTCTTGCTTTCCACATACCGCGCCCCAATAGACCATCATATCTGGTATGGGCGAGCTTCACCTAGACATCTACGTCGAGCGCATGCGGCGCGAGTACAATACCGACTGTATTACAGGCAAGCCCCGTGTGGCCTTCCGCGAGACCGTCACTCAGGCCTCAAAGTTTAACTACACGCACAAGAAGCAGTCTGGCGGTGCGGGACAGTTCGGCCGCGTCACAGGCTATATCGAGCCTATGACTACCGACACAGAGACGGGCAAGGATGTCGCATTCGATAACAGGGTCGTTGGTGGGAACATTCCATCGAATTTCATCCCAGCGTGCGAGAAGGTGCGTGGTGGGGATTGTAAGCTTACGCGAGTGATATAATTATGACGGACGGCAAAGATTTCGGTATTCATCCTACTCGATAACTAAATTGCAGGGCTTCTTCGATGCCCTCAACAAGGGCACCCTCATCGGCCACCCTGTTAACGGTGTCCGTATGGTCCTTGAGGATGGTGCGGCGCATGCGGTCGATTCGTCCGAGCTAGCGTTTAGGACCGCAACAAAGAACGCGTTCCAGGATGGTGAGCTGAGGGACTGGTCATGTGATAGCAACTTTGAGATGTTTACCAGCCGTCTTCGACGTTGGCCTCATTTTTAACCCGCAAATGCTTGAAACCCCCCCCCATTTATTTTCCCTGTCTAGCCTTCATCAACGCTAAGCCCGTGATCCTCGAACCTATCATGAGCGTCTCGGTCACAGCACCCACCGAGTTCCAGGGCGTGGTGATCGGGGCCCTTAACAAACGCAAGGGAACCGTGATTGACACTGAGGTGCAAGAGGATTACTTCAACGTCATGGTAGAGGTCAGCCTCAACAACATGTTTGGTTACTCCACCGAGCTCAGGTCGGCCACCCAGGGCAAGGGCGAGTTCTCCATGGAGTACAAAAGTCACCAAGCCGTGATGCCGTTCGTGCAGGAGGAACTGATCGCGGAATACAAGAAGAAGAGGGCGGCGGAGGCAAAATAGAATGGGGTGAGGTAGAATACGAGGATAGAGTCTTGCGTAAAAGATTTAGGTCTCGCGATTGCATAAGGAAGAATATATCATTTGGTGCTGTTGTATTTTTTGTGTCTGAGAGAGGAGCTTTGACTTGGGTGTATCCTCCTCATAGATTAGACTCATTTATTCTGTGCATTGATTACTTGAATCGAGGTTATGCACCGGGTAAAGAGATACCTAGAATTAAATTGTTCATTGGCAACGCGCAAGTCGAGAAATCCCAGATTTCAGGATGATGGCCAATTTGATCATTAAGTTGAGATTATTGGTAATCGAGTTTCTTCGTCAACCAATACTTTCAACCCAAACACATTGGTGTTCACTAAAAAAAAAAAAAAAAAAAAAAAAAAAAAAAAAAAAAAAAAAAAAAAAAAAGAAACAACAACCAAGTAACCTATGCAAGACGAAACAAAGATTTTCTGTTTATTGTTCCATTTCATCCATCATCAAATCTGTCAGAATATAAATCGTAGCTCTTTCATATTGGCTAATAGTCTTCATTCACGTTAATTCACATACTCTTTTAAAGTCAACCTACCTCCCGAATCTGATACAAATGCCTTCCAACCCCAAACCTATCTTCGTTTTCTACTCTTACCGCTCCAATCCACCTCCCGATCTCTTCCCGATGCCTCGACTCAGCACTTAGCCATTCTTCCACCACCTCCACCGCTGGATCAAACTCGTTGCTTATCGCAAACTCTCCCACGACCGCCGCATCTGACACCGTACGCGATTTCGGTCTCGTCGTCTGCGTGGTCTTCTCCTCGTCCTCGTCTATCCCCGCAAATGGATCCTCTTCTTTCCCTACGCCACCCACCCACTGCATTCGCTTAGTGTCAAATACCATATCGCCTACAACCCCGCCCACATGATTGAAGTCGCCCAAGGCGGACTCGTTACCATCCCAACGGTGGTGGAAAGGGTCATAAGTCATATCGCCGATGACTAGAGTGAGTAGATGTTGGTTGATCACAAGACATTGGTTGGTATTGTTTGCATCGCGTTATCGTTTATCTTAATATGGGTCAAAATAGTCATATAAGTCGCCAAAGAAAATCAAAATCATTGTTTATTAACCTTTTGCTGTTGGCATTCCCAGCTGTTGTATTAGCGTCGGCTGCCTTTTCTTTGGCTTCTGCAATAACGGTCATAAAACAATTGAGAATAAAGCAGATAAAAAGGTACAACTTTCATAGCCCAACTCGCACAAATACATTATTCAATTTCAATTTCGCTTACCGTAGTTTGCTGCTGTGCTTGCTGTTCTTGCGTTGCTGTCGTCTGCTTTCTGGACAATTCACGAGACGATGTCGAATTCGAGCTGGACGCGGCACGGGGCCGGAATTTGTGGTCGTCTCGGATCTCTGGAGGTGAGATTGGCGAGATACTTATGCTTTTGAGTGCACCATCGATGAATTTGCATTGGGGTTTCACACCCAACGTCAACATCTTATGTTTCCCTTCTTAGTATTTAAGCAATACCTCCTCAAAAAAATAAAATAAAAAATCACTCACCATTCCCACTCTCCCTACTCTCCCCACTCTCCCATCCTTTTCTTACTCCAATCTCTTCCCTCCCCTTTCCTACCCTAACCCCAACCGGCTCTTTCCTGAATCTCTCTTCCACCACCGCCGACGTTGGCAGATCGTCAAACCCGTCTAGCTCAGTCCCGTCCCCACAACGCCCTATGCGCTTGGGCTTCTTGAGCATTACCGGCGCGCCGTGCGCCGTGCGCTGGCCCGAGATGGATCCAGTCCATGTGCGGAAGCGCTGAGCAGGCGGTAGCACCGGCTGATCACGGTGTGGTTGCGGGTTCGCAATAGAGGGCGTCGGCGCGGGACGGAGGCTCGAACTCGAGGCGCGCTTAGCAAGGAGATTGGTACGGAGCTCGGTGGATGCTGCACGAACGGGTAGACCGAGGGAGGGGTTAAGAGTCGAGGCAGCAGTGGAGAGAATGGTGCGACGAAGCGGGGAAGATGGAATTTTGGCGGCCGGGGGTTTGGGAGGGAGCTCATTGGAACGGAGGGACGGGCTCGAGGCGTGTTTGGCAAGTCTTTTAGCAAATGGTGGAGGTGGGTGGGTAGGTACAGTGGGTAGGTTTGAGGTAGGTGGGGAGAAGGTAAGATTCGAAAGCCGGGGACGGCCTTGAGAGACAGAGTTGCTAGGTTTGGGAGGGAAGGGCGGAGGTGGGGAAAGCGAATGGAGTTTCAGGTGCGCGGTACTCTTGGTTCTGCTCGGAATTGGGCCCCGTTCGGATGTGGTGGTGGAGGAGGACATGGTGCTCAAACGCGGGATGCGGGAGGGCGACGGAGAGAAGTAGACCTGCAAGGGCAAGATCTCGCGCCGGAGCTGACGAGGAGGGGCCAGGGGTTGCGGTATTCGCTTGACATTTCGATTTCGCGCTCGAGCGGCGAGGAAACCGGCGTCTTTAGACATTGCAAACGCTGACGAGAAATCTTCGTCATCATCAGATTCTTGCCACGATAAAATGGAAGTCGCCGGTGGTGGTCTTTGGGAGTCAGGGTCCGCCTCAGCCGTGTGCGTCGGCGCTTCTATAGAGTCCGGCAACACGATGTCGTCGAGTCTTTTTTCGTTATTTCTACTTTCGAGAAAACTGTTCGGTGACGAGGGACTCGTTTGGCGAGAATTGGATTGTGCGAAAAAGTTGCGGAAATCGGTAGACAGATTGCCAATGTCCGAGCCCCAGTCAATGGATTGGCCGGCCAGCTCGTAGGAACGGGAGCAGCTGGAAAGTTTGGGCACATCAACGTCCCCTGATACCCCAAAACCTTTATCCAGCGTTTCGAACTTCAACTCCCAAGGCTCGGAAGGCACGGCAACCTTGATATCCAAAACCTTGTCCGTGGTCATCGGTTTTCTCTCCATGCTCGTGACGGACGTGTCTACACCTTTGAATACTGCACTTTGGTTGAAGTCTGTCTCCCAATCTTCAAGCTGAAACCTGTCCCCCCTTCCATTTCCCTTACCGTCTTCCACCGCCCTCGTCCTGAACACTTTCAACGACAACCCTCCCTCGGGAATCTCCACGTCCTCTTCCCAATCTCCAGCCACGTCCAGCACCTTTCGATGCCCACCCAGTCTGATTATTTTTCCCGTGATCTTTTTTGTGTCGAACATATCCTCATCAATATTGGAATCTTCGTCCAAGAAATCTGTGAATATATCCTCGCTCCTCTTCCCTCCATCCCCGTCGAGGCTCACCGACGATGCGGGTGTCCCGCTGTCCGAACGTGCGCCGCCCAACGAGAGGTCGAGCCGCGACGAGTCCGAGTCGTACAGCGAAAAGCTCGATGTAAACACAGTCGAAATGTCTTGCTCGTTTTGCATCCACGAGAGCGGGTCAGTATCAGTGTTCGAGGAGAACGAGAGGCTCAGATCGGTAGAGAGGAGGCCACTCGCGGGAAATTCGACATCATCCCAGCTCTCATCGTCCGCAGGTATGAGGGACGCGGCGAGCGCAGTGGGCTGGTTAGGAGCGGTAAACTTAAAGGGGATGTAACGGGGATCGGAGTCGTGAGTAGGTAACATTATTAGAAATCTTTATAGAATATCTTTTTTCCAAGACAAATAGGATCAAGTGAAGGAGGCGACTTATCGCCGTCTTGTCGCCTAAAATTTCAAATACGGTGGCCAAATGTCCGTTCGATAAGGATTTTTCAAATGCACTGCGTTGAGCAGCAATACTTAACAAAGTTGGGGTTACAAAAAAAATAAAAAAATAAAATAAAAAGAAAAGAAAAAGCGCTCATACAAACCTGCAGCTGGTTTTGCCTTTTTGAACACGCTGAAATTGAAGTTCCGTCTTTGTTGACGTTTCGCATTAGTAGAAAGGATGAAAGGAAAAAAGGCTGCCCCCCTTTTTTCTGGTAGCACTCTTTACCATTACAGCCAGCGGTGTGCCTCCTTTTTTGGCTGTCCCCAAATGGGCAACGTGGTCATGGCCATTGATTGTATGTATACCAAGAAAATAAAATAAAATAAAAAAAGATAGGCAAAGTAAGGATATATGGCTTATGCACCCCCTCCGAAGAGAAACGCCTTGGGGTTTCCTAGGTTTGGAGTAGGACAAGAAGAGAGAGCCATGGAAAAAACCACTGGCGGCAATTTTTTCTCGGTACGGCGACTATAAAAAAGTCTGACCGATGATCATAGCGAACACTTTTTATAATTAATTAGATAATTAGAATATAATTGTAAACAATCTTTTTATCTTTTATTTTATTTACCGACTATTAGACCATTAGGTTTTATTTTATTTTATTTTTATTTAACATTTCTCGTGCTTAAACATGCGCTTCTTGTAATGGAAATAATTGACGTAGTGTGACTTGCATCCGTCAAAAACTCTCGCCGAGACCCTTTTGTTGAAGGGACTTTCAACATGTACATGCCCTACTTTTCTGCAAAGCTCCTATACATCTTCTTCTTCGCATGTCAAGGCTCCGCCCCCCCCTACCTGGCCGTCTTTTATAGCTCTGAGCTGAACCTGAAGAGGGACCAGATCGGTCTGCTTGTCGCCATTGGTCAGTACTGCGAGTGTTTCTACTCTGTACCTCGCTCCCCCCGACTCACCATGCTTGTTAAACTTCCGTCCATCGCAGCTCCCTTCATCTCTGCCATCGCATGTCCGCTATGGACCGTCCTCGCCGATAAAACAAAAGGCCACCGCTATATCATGTGTATCATCCACACCCTCGCTACTATTTTTGTTGTCAGCGTCATGGGCATCCCCGTCGTCGTCGCCCTGACTCGCGCAGAGTCCATGCAGGCACAGCTAGCCCTTACTCTGGTCACCGCTACATCATGCGGATTTGCCTTCTTTGGGGTCCCCGTCGGGCCATTGGTCGATGGTGGTGTGCTAAAGATTTTGGGAAAGAAGAAGGAACTGTACGGTAAGTGCTTGTGTGTTGGCCAGTTGTTGCCCGAGTACAAGGCATACATGCGCTTTTACCTTCTTGAGGTCTCTCATCTATCTTCAATCTCGAACCTAATATTTCAATTCGTCCAAATCTTCAGGCCAGCAACGCATGTGGGGCTCCATTTCCTTTGGTATCGCTTCGTCCATTGTCGGCGCCATCGCCGACTACACCAAGGACATGAACGTTATATTTTACGTCTATGCCACTTCCGCCATCGCCTTCATTTGTATCGCTGGGTCTACCGAGTTCAAACCCGAACGTCATCAAGACACGCACCTCGTCCGCTCAACCCCGGCTGTCTCTCCCTCGCGGCTCCGTCGCACCCAAAAGAACCGCCGCTCCCGCCACGAGCGACGTTCGAAACACCAAGCTACTGCTGGGAGCAGCGCCAGTAATAACCCATCCTCGCGCCCCTTCCTCAACCCAACCACGTCCTCTGAAGAGGAATCCGACGACGAGGAGTATCTTTCCCCCATCCGTGAGAATGACATCCAGCGTCTTATTTCCTTCGCTACCGAGTCTAGCATCATCGAGGCCGTCAACTTCAACATCCCCCCCGCGTCCCGTCGCATGTCCGTTCACGAGTCGTTGGAGATGGTGGGAAATGGCGCGGGAGAAGCAGCACCGCCCACTACGTTTTTCGAGCTCATGTCGCAGTTCAAGGTGCTCGTGTTCTTTGGCACCATGCTGCTAATGGGCATGGCTCTCAGTATGGTGGGAACATTTCTGCTGTTATTCCTCAAGGAGGATTTGCAGGCATCAACAACCTTGCTGGGGCTGACCGGGTTGGTAGGCGCGTGTACGGAGCTAGTGTTCTTTTTTTATTCGAGAGACGTGGGTATCAATTTTTTGGTTTGCTTGCCCACATTGCAATTACAGCAACCGACTCTTATCCAACAACATCACCTCATCTCACTAATTCTTCAATCCTAACTCCTTTTAATTCTTACTCCAATCAGCTCATCCGTACCATCGGCATTAATAGTCTTATCATTCTTGGACACGTACTGACCATCATACGCGTCTTTTGTTATACGATCCTTCCGGCGGGACCTCAGGCCGCTAATATTGCACTCGGGTTGCACCTGCTGAATGGTAGGTTATTGGAAGCTTTTCGCATGGATGATTGATTGCATGTAAAAAATTAAGAAGGTTGTGGTTGTTTGAACAAACGACACATTTAACCCACCAACTTGCCCTTTTTATCATTACCGCTCCCCTCCCCTTCCGGTATTTCTTTTCTCACCATCCAAGGCATTGCCTTTTCGGCTCTCTGGGGCGCTGGTGTCGTCTACGCCGACGAGCTCACCCCTCCGCACCTCCAGGCGACCTCGCAGGGTGTCCTGGCGGCCATGTACGCGGGCCTCGGGGCCGGCCTCGGCTCTCTACTAGGTGGCTTTCTCTACGAGAACTGGGGTGCCATAAATATGTTTCGTGCTGTCATCTGCATTACCACGATCTCGCTGCTCACGTTTCTTGACACCAGTACGGGATACGGTCTCATCGGGATTTGGAAGAGATACTGGGCGTGGTGGGAGAGGAGGAAGGAAGCTGTCAGAAGAGGTAGGATGGTGCCGAGGTGGAGAGGAGGGCAGATTAGGTTGGCTTGAGGGAGAGACAAGTGACAGCACCGGAGCTTGAGGTAGGAGGTGTAGGAACGAGGTGAGATGGGATGGGAGGTCGTGTATATATATATATTTGTACACACTTATTTTCATAGACCGTCATGGAGTTGTTTTTAAATGTCTAATTTAGATTTCTTTTTTTTGCTTTTTTTCTTTTTTTCTTTTTTTTTTTTTTTTTTTTTTTTTTTTTTTTTTTTGTCGGCTGTTTGGGTGGACTAGCCGAATTAACCAAAATTGTACCTTGAATCGGGATCTTGTTAATAGACAGTATTCGGTAGTGTGATCATTGGCTGTGAACTATTTCCAAGTGAAATGAACAGCATAGCTATGTAATAATAACACGCATTCAATCATTTCCTCTCGCTTGTGATCATTAGTACAATTCAGTTCTTTTATTTTTAGACTCTGCCGAAAGATACTGAGATAGGAAAACTTGGCGGTGGTGGTGTCATTCGAGGACATGAGAAAAGAAAGGAAATAGAAATAGCGCGATAGTTAATATTCGAAAAAAAAAAAAAAAAAAAAAAAAAAAAAAAAAAAAAAAAAGAAGGAAATTTTTTTTTTTTCTTTTTCAACTCAAACACCACATCCATTGTACACATCCACTCAGGCCCTCCCCATCTCCCCAAAGGAAGAAGGAAAGGCTGGCCAAACGTTTTTTTTTTCCGCATTCCAACAGCGTTCGACAGTAAAAGTTCGACCCGTCGTTCAAGAACAAGGATGATACGTTGAATTCATCGTCGTGGACACAATGCGTGTGGCGTTTCTTTGTTTTGGAGGAGGGGTAGGAAGACTCGACCAGGGAAGAAGAAGGAAAGAGAGAGAGAAAAAAAAAAAAAGAAACTCACCAGGGAAGAGGGTAACGGTAACGGTTCAAAGGTGTGTGACGGGTGACAGGAAAAGATGCGTTATTTATTTATTTGTACGAGGAAAACCCAAATATGGTAACGACTACATCTAATGCTGTATTGTATTCCTTACATTCGTAAAAAAAAAAAAAAAAAAAAAAAAAAATCTGGATCATTTTTTCTTCATTTCAGTATACATCAGAAAAATGGTTAATTAATCCACAAACTATTTTACTAAGAACTATGAACTATTTTATTAAGAGCTACAAACAAAATAGCCACAGACACAGTTGCTAGTTATAGACTATGAACTATTATTGGTGAACAGCCACAAACTACTCTAGAACTCTACTAGAACAATATCACAAACCACAAACACCTTTAGAACAATATTGCAAACCATGAACTAGCTAGAACAGCCTACAAACAGCCTGAGAACAGCCTATGAGCACAGATGCTAGTCATAGACTATAAACTGAAAATAGTTTCCTGATGTAAGTTAAGTATCTAGAGTAACTAACCTTCAAAATAGTATAATATCAAGCTATCCTTAATAGTTAAGCTAGTTATTCTATATTATTCTAGAATTTTTATAAGGCACTCCTTTAGATATGTTAAATAAGCAGTAAGTATTCTTCAAACTAGCTTTAGAACCAATTCCTGAAGAGAATGAGTTTTTGTATAAAACATATAGGTGATTATTTTTGAAGGTGGACCAATTTTTTTATTAGGCATCATGATGCAAGAAATATGATTGCTACTTTCATCAATGGTCCATCTTCAGAAATAATAGCCCAATATAAATATATTCAAATGTAGCTTACTTTTTTTTTTTTTTTTTCCTACATATTAACAATGGTATGCATATTCAATAGCAATTGAAACTGAAACAGACCGGGATGGTATCATTTTCTATCTTAAAACATGCCTATACCCAGAATCATTTTTATGTGAAGGAGTGTGCAACCTTCAAAAGACAGTGCAGTCATTTTATAATGGTACAATCATTTTATAACAGTGCAGTCATTTTATAAATTCTATTGAGGCTACCAAGGCTACCACTACTAAGGCTACTTAGCGGGCAACATTCTAACATTCTGAGTGCTGGCAATAAGGTGAACGAGTCATGCATAGGTCTGAGGCCAGGTGTTGTTTTACCATTACCGAGGCTACTGCTATTGAGGTGGAGCATGGGTCTAAGATATATAATAAAATAATTATAACACTAAAACACTAAACGCCGGATGCCTGTAGGTCTCGCCACTGAGACGTTGTGCTCGCGGAAAACGTTAAGAACTTCTTTAGGTCAATGACAACATTTTCCGATGCGTATGCCTTACTGTCAGCTGCTTTGCTGCAATTCAGGGTTACAAAGATATTTCAAAGCCAAGAACGAACTGATGAAATAGAGAGGGGTATTTATACAAACGGTCGGGCGTAGAGTCAACCCGAAACTGATTGATGAATAGAATAAAATAAAATGGGGCTAGTTGCGAGATGTACTGCATGACCGTTGGGGTTCAACGACTGATTGGTTTCGAAGAAGAACTCAAAAAAAGTGAACTATGTGTCTGATTCGAGGATTAGAGAACGCGCGCGCAATATTGTTATCGCGTCGGGGAGGTTCCACGGGCATTGTGGATACACGAGAAATTGGCTGGGCTGGCTATGCAGTGCGCTGCAATCGTAGCCTCCATAAAAACGTAACGTTCGCGGCTCACTACCTACCGCTACCGAGGTTACCGCTACCAGGGTCTTGCATCAGCTTAGTCGAAAAATCAGCTTGGCACAACATAAATATATTGTAAACCAAAAACTCTTGAACAATGTTGTAGAATTAAATTTTCACATCAACCTCAGAATGCATATTTTATTTAACAATGCCTTACAAACAACCAATATTCTATTATCTACAACGTCATATGTATATCACGATCTCTGAAGAAATCCAATCTTTCACTGCACACTGCAAGAATTGCTCTGACTCCTATAAAGCTCCGCCAGATTGTTCAGAGTTAGCACAGTGTCTGGGTGCTTTGATCCCAACGACTTTTCTCTGATCGCCAGCGACCATTTGTACAGCGGCTCGGCCTCGTCATACTTGCACTGACTCTTATAAAACTCCGCCAGATTGTTCAGTGACATAGCGGTGTCTG
>RBNK01001514.1:0-14882 GCA_003990785.1 Endogone sp. FLAS-F59071 | reverse complement strand
ATTTGGGCTTATCATGTCTGGGACCTGATCTAGTCAGTGATCCGAGGATGTATGTTCTGTCAAACTACATGCCGAATGTTCTTCAGGTCTAATCGTTGCTGTGATCATTTTATTCTTCCTCTAGGGCAGGCATCGGTGGTCCTTATAGTTATTTCCTATAGCGCATACTAGGGGGTACTGGTTTTGAGGTAGTTATAATTTTTTATTTCTTCTGTCAAGTGCTGATTCGGTGATAAAAGTCTGTTTAACTAATGTTTCATAAATATCTTTTCTCAAGGTTGCTTGTCTTTCAAAGTTCGCCTACTTTTGAATTCATTTACTTCTTCGTTGCTGTAGAGTCTTTCACCAAGGGTTTCGGCAAGCTCTTGTCAAGCAATATAGATGACTGAAATCTGGTCGGATGGGTGGTCTTCTAATGATTTCCTGCCAGTCAGCACCAATTGTGGTAGACTAAAATATTCTAACAGCAAAATATTCACTGTAGCATATCTTAGGGGTCTTAGTGGGTTATGTGGTAGCGGCTTTGAAGGGTGGGGATGACTAGCAGGAAAGTGTATTAAATAGTGAATGTAATGTAATAAGCTTTGTATAATAATAAACTTCTCTTGTTTTGAGTCTCTTGACTCTCTCTAACTATTGCTTAGTCCTAGACTAAGGCTTCAATATCCCTCGAGTTGTCTGTAAGAAGCTTCCTTAGCTTGTTGCAGTCTAAATTTTATTGATAATTGTGAGCAAGGTATTTATAAGAAATTACAAGGTGCTATACGGGCAGCTACCCAGGTTACTACTTGAATTTCTGATTGGCTCGGCTAAATATAAGATACAAATTGATTGGCTGAAGTATAATAAAAATGATATATCAGGTTATAATGTAATTGGGCGACGAAATAATATATCAGATTGAAATACTATTTTAGGTTATAGTATGATTGTGGATCTCAGCATCGCTACAAGTCTCAGCAATGCTACAAGTCTCAGCAATGCTACAAGTTACATGACTCTGATCAAATTGTATATCGTCACAAAATGTTCCATCACAATATGTATTTTATCTTTGAAGGGGTGTGGGTTTTGTTTAGAATATGGTCCTTGAGGTAGGTTCAGCATCTGCTGTTTCTTGATAGAGGGAATTCTTCTTACTTTCTTTAGATTAGTAGATAGATGTTGCTGAAGAGTTTCTCTTTGCAGAATTCTCTTGATATCCAGGCAACTATACATTTATTCTATATAATAAATTCTTTCCTTGCAGAAGGAACAATACTAGTATTATATGTTCTAGTTGATAAGCTGATTCTTCTCCTTCTTGAAGAGTCATTAGTATTCATTATAAGCTTGTTCTTCATTATCAGTATCTTCAAATTCCATAATGTCTTCTATCTGTACTACTAATACTTGATTCATATCCTTGGTGGTATCCTCAGGGTTGCTATGCTCTTTTGGTTGTGAGATCATCACTTAGTTTGCTTCATCAGTAATGTCTTCTACTTCTGATCATACTTCTTTTTAAATATTGATAAGTATAGTGATAGTTCTTTCTTGGCAGGTTATTTTTATGCATTCTCCAAAGATGTCAATAACTGCTCAAGCTTTCTCCAACTATTTATTTCCCAAAATAATATTGTAGATCTGTATATCGATAATAAGCATAGTGACTAGAATAGTCAGATCTCTAAACCTAATAGATATGTCCTTCATTTTGCTGAGAGGTACTATATATTTGCCACTTGATATCATGAATCTAAGGGTGGTGGGTTGTTCAATTCCCCATCCTAATCTATCAAGTGCTTTCTTTGTGATAATGTATCCTCCAGCTCCTGAGTCAATGATTGCTTCAAATAGTTGTGATTCAATGGTACACATTGTGATGGCAAAGGCTTTTCTGATATCTTCTTCATCACTCTTCTCTTTGGCTGGTTGTACTTGGTTAATTTCAATGATCTTGAATCCTGGTTTAGCTTTATTTAGTCCTTTATGAATCTGTATCTTGATAGTTGGGTTGAGTTCTGTAGCTTGTATGAATATCATACTGACTTGTTAGTCCTTCAAGTCTTACTAAGCATCATAATAATATATCTTGGTGCAGTACATTCAAGGTTTATGGCTTGAGCTTTCAGACATTGATTAATCTTAACTAGATTCTTCGAACTTATTAAAATCTGGGGCTTTATAAGTGACTAAAGGTTTTTTTCATTTGATCACTACTTTAGGTTCCTTGCCTTTCCTTGATCCTTCAGCTCAGTTATATAGTTTCTTAGCAGCCAGTCCTTGCTTTCTTGCTGGAACTATAAATAGTATTCAGATATCTTTATCTTCCTCTTTGCTATCCTCATACTTGTAAGGTTAGTGTATGTACTAGGAGTATTCCATTCTGTTAGCAGCTTTGTTAATGACCTTACTAGTATTCTTGCTGCTAATTGCTTGGTGCTGCTTAATGGTTTGTCTCGGATTAGCAGTTCCTAGCCATATATCCTTCTTCTCTACATTGGAAGCATATAAGGAATCGATCGTATTTCCTATTATTTCTGTAATTCCTTCGGTCCATTGGTCAAGTACTATATATCTATTACTGACGTCTTAGCTGCCATTGCCTTTTTTCAATGTTAGATAGATAAGCTTCCATTCAGATGAACTTAGTAGTAAGTTCATCAATATCTCTATCAGTCAGTGCTGGTTTAACTGTAGCAGTAGTTGATAAGATTGCAACTTTAGCTGTTTCTCTTCTTCTGAAGCTTGATACTATCATCTACTTGTAGATATTGTGATGGACTAAAATATATTAATGGCGAAATACTCTGATATTGAGCAAGTGCAGAAAATATATTTTAGGGGTCTTAGCGGGTTATGCGGTAGCGGCTTTGAAGGGTGGTGGACTGGTAGGAATGTGTATTATATAGTGAATGTAATGTAATAAGCTTTGTATAATAATAAACTTCTCTCTCTTTAACCATTCTTCTGCAAAGTCTATTTAGACTTTGCAGGATTATCCCTCGGGTTGTCTGTAAGAAGCTTCCTTAGCTTGTTGCAGTCCGAATTTTATTGATAATTACGAGCAGGGTATTTATACAGATTGCTAAGTAATAAAATAATAAAATACTAGTGGAATAAAGTACTAAAAATAGGAAAATGAACAAATGTTCAAGATGCGAACATTTGTTGGCGATGCGAACAATTGTTGGCGATGCGAACATTTGTTAGCGATCAGAACAATTGTTGACGGAATTATGCAATTCATGATTTGGAAATTGATAATATAAATGTAGAAATATACTACTCTAACTAAGAAATATACTAAGTAAAGTAGTACTGTAGCACAAATACGTTTTCGAGCAATTCAACATAATAAAAATTCTTTCCGTCACAATATCTTATCTAAGGTTCCTTGTAAGCTAATATTGTTGAGTATAATTTACCTTTTCTACTAAGTCTAAAATAGTTGGTGTTGACCAAATGGTAAGAGCTACTTCTACCTAAATACCTAGTATAAATAATAATTCTGTTATCTGATCTCTAACTGTAGTATCATATCTTGCTTGTTTGATTATATCTTGAATTTTAGTATAGAACTCCATTGGTAACTTATTCTGTCCTTGCACTGTAAGAAGTATCTAGTCTCTTAACTATTACTGAATTTCAGTGGTATGATAGGTATTCATCAACCAGATGTATACAGCTCTGATTGTTACATCATCAGTTGGTGGTGCTGCAATAGTTCCATTCACAATTGCTGCATTATATCATATCTTAGCTAATCCTTTAAGAGCAGCTACTAACACTGATTCTTTCTATGCTACTGTCAATGATCTGGCTGCTGTAAACAGTTTTAATTCCTCAGTAAACTTGAGGATTAACTCAGTAGGAATATATTCTGAAAAGGTAGGTAGTAAGAATAATATATCAGTATCATGATATTCTTTGAGTTCTTGAAATGTATTGAATAATTCTTCGATTCTGAAATCATCAGTCTAAGTCCAGATGGATGCTTCTAGTTCTTTGTAATAAATACTTGCTATGCTGTCACTTTTATCAGATATATTGACAGTAGTAGTATATAATCTTAAGAGTATATGCTCATAGGTAATAGTAAGTTTAATAGTCTTGGTTGATATGTTTGAATGATCCAATTCTTGAGAAAGCCTTCAGTAGTGTCTCCTAATTGGTGTTTATATAAGTCTCAGTGGTAATTCTGAATAGTTTGTCTTAAACTACAGTGCTATCTTCTACTAAGGGTGCTCTGCTGTAATGTTTTTCTCCAAGGTTATCATAGTAGTGAAAATATATTACAGGGATAGGTTTTTAATGAAAATCAAATATTACCCCCCTATGTTTGGTACCAAAATGTAAGGATGAGACTCTGGGATCAGCAAAATATAGAAGATTGAAGGGCTTAATTGGGAACCAGTAGCTGGGCTAAGTTTTATATATATAGGGGATTAGAGAGTATATAAGGTAAAATGTAGAGAAATAATACTAGAAATTCAAAGGGTTATATGTATCTTATAAGGCACAAAGGATGGTAAGTCCTTGGATGTGTTTCAAAAATTAAGTTAATCTATTAATGTCCAAAAGCAATATATCTCAATATATCTTGACTTGAAAATCACTAAGTAAATACTTTCTTCACCAGTTTCATTCAGGTCTTAGACTTTGTATTTAGGCTCAAGCTCAGATAAAGATTTATTGAATAAAAATATAAAAGGTATTTATACAAAAACTTGAGAGATAATATTGAATATAATAATAATACATCAGAAATTGCTAAGGAATTGTAAATCAAGATTTTCGTAGATAAATTGAACTATAATTTCTGAAATTGGGGTGAAATTGCTGATTTCAAGGAGGTTGTTGACTTCCAAGAGGTTGGTGACAGCAGGGAGGTCGGTGACTTCCTATGGCATAGTAGAACCATTGACCTTATAAGAGTTAAAAGATATGGTGGTAGTCTGAATCAGTTATAGCACAGCAATGTTTTTAGAGCTTTTGAAAGTTATGTTATTTTCAGGGGCTAGGGGTAGATCATCATTAACTTGGGGGACATCATTATCGAATTCAGAGGCTTTGAATATCAGATTATCGGAGATTATAACATTGAAGTTAAGAGCTACAACTTCTAGGTTGGTGAAATCATCAAGACCATTGAGTTCGAATATCTCAAAATTATCAAATACATATTCTTTGTTGTTCTGGGTGGCAATGTCATCCTCTGAGGATAAGGGTTTCTTATTTTGGTTTTAAACTGCTAGTTTTAGGTCAAAATTCTCCAAAAGAGTATTAAGAATGTCTAAGTACTGACTGGTCTTCATTTGGCTCCAGTGCTTAAAGCTTAGTCTTTCTAAATGCAGTATCACTATTGGCCAGTACTTGAAGACTTGATATATTCTTGATCTGAGTTTTCTTTTATTTTTATTGAGACTAAGGTCCAATGGCTCTGGGGCATCTATAGTTATATCTAATGCATATCCTAATTAGTAGTAAGACTTAAAGTAAAACATGTTCTGTACTCTTGCAAAGTGTTTTATATTATTGTGTATAATGTCTACTATATCCAAGAGGTCTTCTATGTAATCAATCTCAATGGAGGCCTATGGTTCTATGTTTTGATGTAGGAGTGCTTACTAAATTGTATTGGTTATATTAGATATATCCAGGGGAAGTGGTCAGGTCCTTCTTATATTGTTTTTTCTAGTATATAGTCCTAGTCTCTCATTGGCAGAATTCCTTATAGGTGGCATCATCTTGATATAGAATATTTGATAGTGGTTACTAAGGTTAAAATATATCTCCTCTCAATACTTACAAATATAGCAATAACTGCAAGTATGTAATGATTGATATTCTTACTAGGCTCTATTATTCTGACAAACTATAGTTTTGTACTGAACAGTAAGTAATATAGAGATTGTTTGATATAGTTGTTAGTAAAAGAATTTATATACTTTCCTGACTAGTCCTAATCATATATAAATCTGTTGTCTTATCTCAAATACTGAACAGCATCTTGATGAAGACATACTACTTTGGAAAAAACTATTTTTGCAAGGAACTCAATGTCCTTAAATATATAATTGATTTTTTTTTGAAAACTTTATGAATGTAGAAGTATAATATAGTTATTTGATAGGTAATCTATATAAATAAGTCATGAATAAGTTTGTAAACTAGAAAGGAAATTATTAGAACTATTAATAACAAATCAAATTACTATAGTATAAATCTTGCTATATTTGTCATTTTAGTAAAGATTGAAATTTTCCAGAATTTTTATAACAATGCTATTATTTTTATCATTATAATTAGAGAACAGATCTTTGAAGAAAAAATATTAGATAAGCTTTTGTATAATAGTTCTTCATTTTGCATCAGAAATCTTATAGTTCATGCAGAGTTCACTAACTAGTAAATTTGAACTAATGATACAAAATAAGTTCAGAATTGTTAGATATATGCAAATTATTAATAAAAAAAAATTATATATAATTAATAAGTAACATGATATAATATATATTTTTTTCTTTTTGATTTAGCTTTCTTTAAAATTTGCTTCATAACTTCCATTGAAAGCAATTTTATTTCTTCCTTACTAATCTTAAAAGTTAGCACAAAATTGCTGCTATCAGATTTCTTGGTTATGGGCTTAGATATGTTTATATTTTTATTCAAACTAGTAGTAGTCTTAGTGCTCTTGTTTGAGTATATATTTGTAGGTCTAGATGTGTTCCTCTTTTCAGGTCAGCTATGTTGTTATATATTTGTATTATTGTTGCCTCTATTCTTGCTCTCGCTTTTACTTTTACTACTATCACTCTTACTCTTTATATTATTGTTGCTATCTAACAAGGATTGTTCAAGTAATTACTAGATAAATTGTATCTGATTTAGTATTTATCTCTATCTCTAGAGGATTTATAGTGCCATTATTAGCATTTGTCATCCCCAGAGCCTTTGTTTTGTTATTGGTGATTGTTCCCACCATCTTTGTCAGAGACTTTCTAATACCTTTAACATTTGGCTGAATTTAGCCTGTCTCTATCCTTATTGACAATTTCATGATGCTATAGACATTTGGCTGTTTTATACTTTTCAGAATCTCTAACAATGCTGTAGGATTGTTGGCATTTGTTCAATGTATTGCAGTCTTCCTCAGAGACTTTATCTTAGCTGTCTCTATCCTTATCCTTATTGAAGATTTTATAATTTTATAGGCATTTGGTTGTTTTGTACCTGTTAAAGTCCTCAACACCTCCATAAGATTATTAAGATTTGTTCAAGGTGCTACTACAGTCTTTATTAGGAACTTCTTTAATGATTTTGCATTTTTGTAGCCATTTGGTTATTTTGTGCCTATCAGAGTCTTTAATATCTCTACAAGATCATTAGGATTTGTTCAAGATACTACTATAGTCTTTAAAGACTTCTTCATCTTGAGTCTTAGAAGCATTTTCTGAGAGCCTAGCTTTGTTTATAGATTTTAGTGCAAACTTATTTGTAGACTTTAGTGCAGACTCATTTGTGGACTTTGTTCATAGACTTTGGTGTAAACTCATTTATAGACTTCAGCACAGATTTCTCAGCCCTAGTCCTGACCATTGAGATATTGGTGTTCTTTTAACAAAGTACTAGAGAAGCTTATAGGGAATTTTGTTTTTGGATAGTTTTTTTTTTTATTTTTGTTTTTTAGATTTTTTTTTGTTTTTTTTTATTATAAGACAATAGGAAAAATGATGCCTTTTTATATCTGAGATCATTGCTGAAAGTTTGGCTAGTTTAGTGAAGTTGGCAGATAAAAAAATATTGCAGAAAATATTTTACAGAATAAGAAAGCTTAATAAATAGAAAAGTTTAATAAATAAGAAAGTTTGGTAAATGAATGTGATAAAGGGATATGTAAAAATAAATATGCTATTTAATTTTGACTGAGCTAATTAAAATTCAAGGCATTACACTCTGTTATACTCCATTTTAGATGTTTGCAATATTTTGAGTATTTACAAATCTTGTTTTCATTCTTTAGAAATCTCTAGTTTAATCTTACAAATATAAAATAACTATATTTATACCTTTGCCTTTTTGGAATGCACATATGAACACTCTAATTTAGTCTTTTACATTTGGCAAACAAAATACAAACATTATAGTATTTTGCTAAACAAAGTCTTTACTTATAGTATTTGTTTCCTGAACATTATAATTAACATGAAGCTTTTTTGTATCTTCTGTAATTAGAGATTCAAATCTACCTCAGGCCTTGCTTGATATACCTGCAAAAAATACAATATCTATACTTAATATTTGTTCAAAAGCCAAAAAGCCAAACCTTCTATAAATAAGAATATTCTAGTTCATCAAAACTTTGAGGATTTTACAATAGTCTATATTAATAAAACAAGATACTAAGACTATAATTCCTAGTCATTACTACCTACTAACTACATTACACTAGTACATAAGTAACCATCAAGTCTATATACTCTAGATATTCAGTAGCCCTTTTATAGCAAAGTTTTCACTATTACGAATAAGTCTAAGATCTAAACTGGGCTACAGGAGTTGTTTTTTCAGGATCCTCTTGCTGTGATATAAAAATTAATGTCAAATTCTTCTTTTGAGAACAATATAGTTTTCAAAGTAGAGAAACACTTTAGTTTGGGAACTTATTAATACTTAGAGATTTATTGGAGTGATTTTTAGTGAAAGGCTCAAGTAATAAATAATATTTATACTTTATCTTTTCAGTTTATAAATAACAATTAATTATCTATAGATTATTATTAAGTTATTCTTTCCTTTTATAGTTTGCAGATTAAACTTCTTGCTGGTATAACTGTAGTCCCAGTATTGCTCAGAATAGATTAGATATATTACAATCTACTTAGATATACTAAAATGTACCTACTGTACATATTGATTGGCAATATACCAAAATGTATTCAGCAAACATATTCTTGAAATACAATTCCAGTAATTGTATATTTTCTAGTTTTTGAGAGAATACTGAAGGAGACTGAGATAGAGATTTTTTGTAAAGCAAAGGCAATTCTTTATTATACATGTATAGTATAGATTCTCAAAGACCTTATTAAAGTAGAAAAGAGATGAGTTTTCAGTTTGTGAACTTTAATTTTATTTTTCTATGATAAAATTTATCATTAATTATCAAATATAAATAAATTTTTAGTAGTATCATTATGCACAGACTAGATGGTAGACTTTATAATTGTTATCCAGTAGTTATGTCATTTATGGCTAATTATTTAGAAGCATGTTTGATATGTCTAGTTTATACAAACTATATCTACTCAGTATGTATAGCTCCTAAGGACAAATTTTCTTATCTTGATAAGAAATACCACCTGTAAATAGTCACTGAAATAAAAAAAATAATTGCGAGCATATTCAAGAGTATTTCAAAAAGTAATAATCAAAAGATTGAGAGACTTTTGCAGAAATATAGACTAAAAGGACAAAAAGTATATATATTTAAGTATAATTAGAAATGAAATTTGTTCTGAATATTTCTATTCACAAATCTTATTTCTATTTAATTAATTTATCTAGAATGTTTTATAGGAACTGCCCTTTATAAACATTTACTCTACAATTATACCTGACATACTTCTTTAAGTTAAAAAAGGTGTTTAGGAATATCTTATTAATTTAACTCTGGAAATCATTAGATAAAGTTATAGTTTGTATATAGCAAATTAATTAATACTTAAACTAGATCTTTGTATCCATCTTATTTTAAAGTATTCTGAACTTAGAAAATTCAGTTAGGGAGTTTTCCATTTATCTCAGATAATGATAGCTGAATACTAACAATTAATAAGGGTATGTTTAAGAAGCTTGTGAATACATTATTAATATTTATCTATTTTATAGATTTTTATCCCATACATGAGAGGCCTTTTACTGTCATCTGAGGTTACCAAATATCTTATATGTTTTGTTAAATAGTATTTCTATACCTCTGTACTAATTTAGACTAAAAAAATACTTGTAGATTAAGATATACTATTATCTCAGTTCAATAACTTGAAAGAACTATTTGTGGAGATATTATTAAGTTCTCTAAACTTCCTGAAGTTATAATTACTTTAGCATATTTCAGAGTCAACTAGAAGATTTAGTATACTAAATAATTCTTACATAGAAATAACCAAATACTAATATTATATTAAAGTCAAAACACTATATCAGCAAACAAACAAGCAAGACTCTCTCCCCCAAGTGGTTAAGTTTATAGAATATAGAATGGCACTTGAAGATAAGCTTGACCAAATATTGACTGATGATAATAAGTCCACAGATACCAAGCCTCTGATCACTGAAAATTACTAATATCTAAATAGTATAATTTCTAAAATTCATATTGTGATGGCTGACCCCCAACTTAACTGATTTTCACGAATTTATACTACACTTGATTTAGAAGGATTATTGTAACATTTTGTCCCCTTCCTTTTATTTCAGCATGACACCTTTTATTTTAGCATGACGTCTTTTATTTCAGCAAAAGAGTCACTTCGCAATGATTGGATTGTATTTTCATAGTAAAGTCTCTATTAGTTGTTCTTTAGTCTTTCAATTTGTATAAATACCCTCTCTATTTCTATCTAAATAAATCAGTTTGCACAGAGTCTTGAAATATCTCAATATCAGTTATAGTAAAGCCTGAAGAGCACAGTACGAAGCTGTAGTAAGGATACGCAAAGGGAGATATTGCATCTGACACTCTGAGCATTCTCAACAAACGAATGACCAGTTATTAGTACATTTCTCACAATATCAATGAGACCTCAAAAATATTTAATATAGGTAATCTTGAACTCACTATTCAAACCTTTTTTCATGATCTTGAGAATAATGGAGAAGGATATCATTATTATGTAAATAGGAGAAACCTCCCAAAACTTTCAAATTTACTAGTAAGTCCAATAGTAAGTCTGTTAGTCTATTTATTTAATCTACAAACTGTAAATATTGAAAATAAATACAATTTTTTTATTCCAAATAGATTATAGTATACACTTCCCTATCTATAGAAGTCTGCTATCTATATTACCAAATTGAGCAATCATCAGGTATATTTCATTAAATAATTTGCTGCAATCAATAGTTTCATAGAACTCTATAATATGATTTGGTTGTTTTATATAATCTCATAGATAAAAATTGTAAAAAGCAGCAAAGTATAGACAAATATCTCTTTGCTTAAGTTCAAATGCTATTTAAGATCAAGTATAAAAAAAACATTTACTATCTTGTATACTTGGAGTAGTATAACATTACTAATGTTTCTATACATTCTAAAGTACTTGGTGGAAAAACTAATATAGTTGTCTTAGATTGCAAAACAAATATAGCTATAGTTATGTGATCTAGGAAGTTTAATGTTGTATCAGTAAATGCTATTATAAGGGCAGTTCATATATAATCTTTGTTTCAAGAATAAGATTCAATATGAAATCTGTTAGCAGCTAACTTAGATATATATTTTTTTAATTCATACTTAGTTAATAAGTATGTGAATTGTGTTTCTTGGGAAGAACTTTTTTAAATAAATCAGTAAAACTTTAACTAGTTTGTGAACTATTTTACTAAAAGACACAAATAGAACACCTTAAAATAACAAAATAAAATATATGCGAACTAAATATATCTTAGATATAAATCTATTAATAAACATGAACTAATAATATATAAACTAAGACTTTACACAAACAATATACTATTGGATGAATATATATCATAGTTATACAGATATAAATAAAGGTAAACTGGTGCAAATACAAATTAGTTATTATAAATATGAACTGTTTAGAAATATTTTCTTAATAGTATTGCTCACTTTAGTGAGGTCACTGATCTCAAGTAGTATAAAAGCAGTGATTTCAGTAAAATTACCAACCTTAGGAGGCATGGAAGTAAAATCATTGATAACAGTAAAATTATTGATTTTACCTAGTATAGTAACTGTAAGAATAATCTTGTAAGAGTTAGAGGACACAGCAGCAGTATAAATCATTTATAGCACAGCAATGTTCTTAGGGCTTTTAGAGATTTCAGAAGTAGCTATATTATTTTTAGGGGCTAGAGGTAGATTATCATGAGCTTGGAGGACAACTTGTGCTATAGCATTATTAAATTCAGGGGCTTCAAAGGTTTCGAAGTCAATAGTCAGTTTATTAGGGATAACAGCATTGAAGCTGAGAGCTATGACTTCTAAATTAATAGGTTCATTGAGATAGTTAAATTTAAATACTTTGAAATTGTCAAGAACAAGAGCTTCATTGAGTATGGATTCTTTATTATTTTGGGTAGTGGTATCATTATCCTTGGAGGGTGAGGGTTCTTTCTCTTCTGGATCAAAGTCCTCCAAAAGAGTGTCAAGAACTTTTAGGCACTGGTTGATTGCTATTTGGCTCTAGTGCTTGAAGCTTAGTCTTCTCAAATATAGTACCACTGTTGGTTAGTATTTGAAGACTTGATATGTTCTTGTTCTGAGTTTCCTCTGATTCCTAGTAAGGTCAAAGCTGTAAGCAGTCTAGTTTTCATCTAATCCTTTATCTATAGTAATATTCAAAGTATATTCTAACTAGTAGTAGAACTTGAAGTAGAATATATTTTATATTTGGGAAAAGTACTCTATATTGTTGAGTATAATATCTACTATATCTAAGAGATCTTCTATATAATCAACTTCAATGGAAGTTCATAGTTTTATATCTTAATGTAGGAGTGCTTGCTAAATTATATTAGTTATATCAAATATATCCAGGGGAAGTGGTCAGATCCTTCTGGCAGTATTTTCTCTAGTATAGGGTCCTGGTCTTTCATTAATAGAATTCTTTATAGACAGTATTATCTTAATATATAATATTTGATGGTAATTACTAAGGTTAAAATATATATCTCCTCTCAATAGATGCTAGTTATAGACTATAAACTAAAAATAGTTTCCTGATGAACCTAATTTGATTTATAACAATAATAAGGATCTCTAAACTAGCTCCTTTTGAGTAATATAATTTTTTTTTAATATATTTAATTGAGAATGTTTTAGTAAAAGATAAAAGGAATGAAAATAAAACCTTCAGACTCTGCTCTCTCTCTTTGTTTCCCCCCAGTTACAATAACTCTACTAATTATTAGCTATTTGCAATATAAACTTTGAAAGATAATCAGTTCTTTTTACTAAATTATACAAGATATTATAAGAATTCAGTAGTAAGCTTCTTATTTAAGTAAATTAAAATTTTATTTAAGCTGATAACTTGTTTTCTAGAAAAAAAAAAAAAAAGCTTGTTATATTTTTTTTATTTACATATTAACTTGTCTCATGCCAATCTGATATATTATTTTTTAAGACTTAAGAGAAATAATAAGAAAATTCAATATATTAATTACCATCTATGAAACTAGTACAGTAGCCTTAATATTTTATTTTTATTTTTAAATTCATTGGACATTCAATTTATCAGCCTATCTATACATAGAGAGATCTAGGTATATTGTATTTTAACATTTGTATATCATCTTTTATAATAAGTATACAAAATCCCTGATATTTTTAAGTACTAGAATGTTTTCTATGAAACTCTATCTGATATATATATATGTTGAAGTTTTGATCTTCAAATATGTGTTTGGGGGTAAAAGAGTGCACTGACTCATGAAGCCAAATATGTGTGTATTTATTAATACTAATATATGATTGGTCGATACAGACAAAGATCGTCTAAGCTACAATTGAGTGACGTACAATCGATTATTGATGGAAGAGAGAGATATAATAAGCTAATAATTTCAACACTCCCCCTGCTTGACATATCTCAATAAATAAAACTAAAAATAAAATGTTCAACTGTACATCATGAATGGCATCTATGAAGTACATTTACTGTAAATAACTATATGTAAAATACTACTTGAGTGATAAGAATAACATGATAAAGGAAATAAAAGTTTTTGAAAGAGAAAAACTGTTAGTTACATAAGCCCATTTTTGCGATCAACATTTCAAGTCTGGGTTGCACAAGTGGCTTGGTTAATACATCAGTAATCATTTCATCTGTTGCTATGTAAATGATATCTATCATCTTTGATTCAACTTTCTCTCGAATAAAGTGGTACTGAATGTCAATATGCTTTGATTGAGCATGATTAATTGGGTTTTTAGCAAGGGCAATTGCTGATTGATTGTCTTCAAATAAGGTTATCATACAATTCTGTAAATATCCTAGCTCATCCAATAGGGTATATAGTCAAATGGCTTCTTTTGTTACATGTGCTAATGCTATATATTGTGACGGACTAAAATATATTAACGGCGAAATACTCGGAATTGAGCAAGCGCAGAAAATACGTTTCAGGGGTCTTAGCGGTTTATGCGGTAGCGTCTTAAGAAGGGTGTCGATGTAGGTGTTAACTAGCAAGAATTAAGTGTGATTGATCGAATAAAGTGTATCTGTTAGAATCTCGAAACTATCCAATTGCTTACTCCTTGAGTAAGGCTTCAGTATCCCTTGGGTTGTCTGTTGTAAGCTTCCTTAGCTTGTTGCAGTCCGAATTTTATTGATAATTGCGAGCGGGGTATTTATAAGAAATTACAAGGTGCTATACGGGCAGCTACCCAGGTTACTACTTGAATTTCTGATTGGCTCGGCTAAATATAAGATACAAATTGATTGGCTAAGATATAATAAAATGATATATCAGGTTATAATGTAATTGGGCGACGAAATAATATATCAGATCGAAATACTATTTTTGGTTATAGCATGATTGCGGATCTCAACAACGTTACAGGTCTCAACGTTGTTGCAAGTCACATGACTTGATCTCACATGATCAAATCGTATGTCGTCACCAAATATTCCGTCACA
>RBNK01001513.1:0-14902 GCA_003990785.1 Endogone sp. FLAS-F59071 | reverse complement strand
AGATAGTTGTCTCAGGTTCGTGTAAGTCACTTATATTGGTTGCTTCTCTGAATGTTGGTTTGCTCGGTCCAGGTGTATGTCGGAATATAGATGTTGTAAGATTGATAGGATTGATAGGTTCCTCGATTGATAGTGGTGTGATAGGTACAGTAGGTCCTAATGGTGTTGTTTCGGCAAATCGTGTGAGGTCTTCTGCTATTAATTTCTCGAATAATCTGTTCGCAATTCTGTAGTAAACGGTGCCTCGGTGTGTTGAGTAATCAAATTGCGAGTTGGTAATCCACTTTTTGATTACTTGGCGATTATTATATCCTTGTACGGTAGATGTAAGATTGGTGAAGTGGTGTTCAGCTCGTGTGATGGAAACAATATCACGATCTCCTTTGATATTTTCGTAGAGGAAATCTTGAAATGCTTCGAAATAGGCTTTAGTTGTAAGAGGGTTTTCGAATTCTTCTAAAAGTTCGTTGTAGAGTTCAAGGTATGTTTCGCCTCGTAAATGAGCTACTGTTGTTGAATCAGTGCTTCGTAGCAGTTGCTGATATTGTGTCCACTTGAAGGGTTCCGTGGTGTATATAGCCTCTCTGGCTGATGGAAGTAAGATGTGTGTGGTGTTTTTAGTAGCACTCCGAGTACGTCGGTCGTGTCTAAAAGGAATTGATAATTCTAGGCCTTTGTAAAATTATTAGTAGTATGTTTCTGATTATAACGGTTTTTCATTACCGCTGCTACCAAGTTGTTAGGGGGTTTCTCCTAAACCGCCTGTGAGGAAGCGTCTGATGATACTATTCCACGTTGGACTTAGGAATCTCCGAGTACGTCGCAAGGTTTCTAAGGTATCGAAAGTACTTTGTTTCTCTGTAAGATTATTAATTGTGAATTTCAGACTTATAGTCTTTAGCGCTTTTTTGATGTGTGTAGAAGGGGTGAGATCTTTAGCTCTCAAAGGGATCTTGAGTGTGCACTGCTATTGAACTGAAGTTTATTGAATAAAGAATTGAGGGATATTTATACAAATTCTCGAGGTGCTATACGGGTAGCTGCCCAGGTTACTACTCGGAGAACTATTGGCTATTTAAAATATAAACTAATTATGAATTTATATGATATAATGAGTTATATAAGTTATGGATTTAAGACGGTTAAAGATTTAAGACGGTTGAGAGATTTAAGACGGTTAAAAGGTTTCACAAATCAAGGAACTGTTCCAATTGGTCGAAATCTCTTTGTATTACGCGGATTTCTTCTTTAAGTTCCTCAAAGGCCATTTGTGATAGTTGGTGAAATGCGGATGGTCCAATTTTGGTAAGTCTTTTTAAGGCGGCTGGTCGGAACTGGAAGAGTCCATAAATCCGGAGAGCAATCCTTTGGGATTGGAGTGGGATTCCTTGATGTAGTGCTCGTTTGCATGCTTCTGCATGTCGTCGGTCCCATACATGTTCGAGATCTTCTTCCCAGATTCTGGCGATCTTATAGTAGGCCTGAAATTCATCTTGTGTTTGTCGTTTCTGCGCAATGTCGATGTTCTTCATTATTATTTGAGTCCTTCGTAAGGCAGATCCTTCCTCAGGTAGTAGTTCGGATGGAGGATCTTCTAAGGCTCGATATGCTTCAATAACTCGGCTTCGGAGGTATTCGTCATTGTTGAATCGGGGCATGGTTGTCTGTTATGTTTCTGCAAGTGTTTGTTGCTGCTTTTATATCTATTACTCTTACATCACAACTGGACTTAGAGTTATCCCATACAATAGAGACAACTGCTGTAACACTGCTTGCCATCAAGAACCTCTACCTCTGAATATAGATGAAGTAGAAACCTTAATCAATGAAGCAATCAGCTAACAATACTACAAAACCAATCGAGTATATGTAGAAGTCATGTTGGAAGACAATGACAATATAGTACAATATTTTCGAAACAACATCAACATATTCAGAACATTCAATATCTCCAAACAATATCAGGCTTACTACTAAATGGGTTATGCCTTATTCATCGCTACTGACAATATGTTAGTACCTGACCTCATCGAAGCCAAGAACCAAATAGGATTAACAGACACTGAATTCGAAAGAAGAAGAAGAATATTCCACTTCTTCAAATGATAGCCATAAGCAATCAACTGAATTGGAACACTCTTACTTGGGAAATGGAACAGAATCCCAGAAGAACAACTAGACCGAATACTGGAAGTTATAAAGGAAAGATACCCTTGGGAAAGTACCTATATCATCTCTGACTTCTTGAACAAAGAAGACTCCGAAACATCTAGTCAGTCCGAGATAGATGAAGAAATCCCCCTTGAAGAAATTCCTGAAATAGAATTACCTGATATGGTAGTTCCCAAATTAGAAATACCAAATGAGGCATTGCCAAATAGGGCATTGTCAATTGAGGAATTACTCAATGAGGAAATCCTGTTTTAGGAAATTCCTTTTGTAGCATTACTATATTCAGAAATGCCTTTAGTAGTATTACTTATTGAAGTATTTCTTTTTTCTACATTACCTATCTTAGCATTACTCTTTTCAGAAATACTTCATATAGTATTTCCTTTTTGATTATTACTTATTACAGTATTACTGCTATCAGAAGTACTATCTTAGGCAGCTACCTTTATAGCAGTACTATCTGATTTCTTGTATAAATACCCTCTCAGTTTTCATTCAAATAAACTTCAGTTCAATAGCAGTGCACACTCAAGATCTCTTTAAGAGCTAAAGATCTCACTCCCTTCTACATATCAAAAGTGCTAAAGACTATAAGTCTGAAATTCACAATTAATAATCTTAATAAGAAACAAAGTACTTTCGATACCTTAGAAATCTTGCAATATACTTAGAGATTTCTAAATCCAATGTGGATTAGTATCATCAGACACTTCCTCACAGATGGTTAAGGAGAAACCCCCTTACAACTTGGTAGCAGCAGTAATGAAAAACTATTATAATAATCAGAAACATATTACTAATATTTTTACAAAGGCCTAGAATTACCAATTTTCTTTTAGACATGACCGACGTACTCGGAGTGCTACTAAAAACACCACACACATCTTACTTCCAACAGCCAGAGAGGCTATATATATCATGGAACCCTTCAAGTGGACACAATATCAGCAACTACTACGAAGCACTGATTCAACAACAGTAGCTTATTTATGAGGCGAAACATACCTTGAACTCTACAACGAACTTTTAGAAGAATTCGAAAACCCTCTTACAACCGAAGCCTACTTCGAAGTATTTCAAGATTTCCTCTACAAAAATATCAAGGGAGATCGTGACATTGTTTCCATTACACAAGCTGAACACCAATTCACCAATCTTACAACTACTATACAAGGATATAATAATCACCAAGTTATCAAAGAGTGGATTACCAACTCATAATTTGACTACTCAACATACCAAGGTACTATTTACTACAGAATAGCAAACAGATTATTCGAGAAATTAGTAGCAGAAGACCTCACACGATTTGCCGAAACAACACCATTAGGACAGACTGTACCTATCATACCACTATCTATCGAGGAACCTATTAATCTCACAGTATCTACATTCCGACATACATCTGAATCAAGCAAACCAATATTTAGAGAAGCAACTAACATAAGCGACTTGCACAAACCTGATATAACTGTCTATCATGACACTGACACTGCATTTATTGAAGATGCTGATACAACCATTCGAAGAATCACACTCGAAGCTGACATACTTGAGGAATCGGAAGACCTTGACTCAGAAGACGAAATATTTGATCACGAAGTTAGAGAATACATCCAACAAACAGACAGAGGAGAAAACAAACTTTCAACATCACCACTACTTGCACCAACTACAATTACTGATATAATGGCTGATGCCACAATCGCCGCACTGACTGCACAAGTAGCAGCCTTAACTGCACTTGTAGGACAAGTAGCACAACTCAGCCAGACAACCAAAGCAGTCAACCTACAACCTTTCGATGGAGAAGCAAAAGAAGTTGCCGCATTCATATCAGCTGTTGAAGCTAATTACAACGCCAACAGCTGAAATGATGATCGAGTACCAGATGATAGACTTACCAACAATGTCAATCATACACCTGAACAAGTATATGCTAAGTCATATGCACAGGTCAACAAAATTGCTGGATTTCTCAGAAAATCGGCAGCAATCTGGTGGCAAAATCTGCTTAGAAAACCTTTGACCTAGCAAGATATAACCTTGGTAGCAGCTCAAGTAGCTAATACAGCCCAACCAGGATATCCAAACATCCTCGTCCAACAAGGTCTTAGATTCTTACTGATTGACAAGTTCCGCAGTAGTGCACATATTGCCGAAGCAAAGAAATGACTAGCTACAGCAAGGTTCAACACTGAAGGAAACAAAACCTTTGAAGCTTTCACTGCAGAAATCGACGCTGATCTCATTATCATTGGAATGCCTTACGATGATGACAATCATATCACTTATGGTACATGAGCTGACACCTTATTCAAGACCCTTCCGCAGTGGCTGAAAACCTGCATTAAGGAGAGAGGGAGCCCATGTGCTCACGAACAATGGTGTTTCGGTATGGTCATCAAATCAGCACATACAATTCTATTGGCACAACAAACACAAACAGAAAACAAGAATTATAACTCTGGCTCAAATAGCAAACCAACAACTGGTACTTACCATTGAGAAGGATTCAACCCTTAAGGAGGATTCAGAGGAGGATGAGGAAACTACAACAATAAACCGACATGGTGAAACAATTTCAAGAAAGATGAAAACAAGGATGACTGGAAGAAAACAAAGACTTGCTTCAATTGTGAAAGACAAGGACATATCGCATCTGATTGTAGAAGTACTCATACTATTTCAGGAGAAAAGATCACAAAGAAAGAAGAAACCAAAGGTATAAGCAAAAGCATGACTATCGAAGAAGAAATGGATCCTAGAGACATCAGCTGACTGTATGTAATTGAAGAAAAATACAGCCGAGGATACTGCAAGTTGAATGAGCAAGAACAAATCACCCTCATCAATTGGAACATGGTGCAAACAAGATACCTATTCTATGACCAATGCATCTATTGTGCAGAACACATATGCAACTGTTCAACAACCTACCTCATACCAGAAGAAACCAAAGTAGAAGACTTCCTCACCATCAAAAAGAAGGATTGAAGAATAAAACCGTAACCAAGACACTGACAGATGCCACCAATGAACAATAGACCCTACCATGGCAAGAACCCACACCCTTATGCCAACAACACTGGAGAAATCTATGACATTTTCTGGAGAAGCTATCAATATGTTGGCAAAGGAAAGTTCTGGGGAGACAAGAAGAGATACGAACAAGGAGTATATTGGGACAAAATCTACCTACAAGATCTTTGGACTGTCTATGACTCATCTACTATTGATGGCAAGGGATGCGACCCAGCCTACAACGGCACTTGGCAAGAACTAGCCGATATTGAAGAAGGAAGGCAAGAAAATGAAGAAGAAGAACGGAAAAAATCATCAGAAGATGAATGATTATACATGATACAAGAAACCAACAATGAAACCAACTTTCTAGTCGAAAAGAAGTACCCAGATGCTATAGTACCTACCAAGGGAACAGCAAACTCTGCAGGATATGATATCCATGCAAACGAAGATGCTCTGATCCCACCAGGATCGATTTTTCTGATCAAGACAGAAATCGCTCTAAAGCCGCCAACTGGAACTTATACACAAATCCTGGATAAAAGTAGCAAAATCAAGGAAGAAATCTCGATCAAAGCAGGAGTTATTGATGCAGACTATACTGGCAAAATTATACTTGCAGTTTATAACTTATCAGCTCGCCGCAAATACTGGATCACTAAAGGAGCCAAACTGGCACAGTTTGTATTCATCAAACTGAACAACTCAGTTACAGCCAAAGTCGTAGAATAGCTCCTGAAAACTGAATGAGCTGCAGGAGGATTCGGATCGACAGACAAAAAGAAACCTACACTCACCAAAGACAAATGATGGTATCTGAAGATGGTACAAGGAATAGTACCATATGGATGCTATCCTCATGGAAACAGAACCTACTGTGCAGACGACGCCTGGAAATGCTGGAGTTGCATAGAAGAAAGCAAGAAACCACAAATTTAACAGTTAGCAAGGGAAGAAGAAGAAGTGAAACAGGCACGTAAAGCTATAAAATTACCAACTAAGAAGAAGAAAATGGATTGGTCAATCGAAGATACAACAGACATGTGGTCTATTGAAGAAACAAAAGTAGAAGATACAGAAGAAAAAGTAGAACATGGAACCTTATCATCACTCAGAAAAAAGATAGAACTTCTCTTCTATAAAAGAACAATGAAGAATGAAACAGTCAACGTACTGATTGACAGTGGAGCAACCTGCAATTTTATCAGCAAACAGCTAGCCAATCAACTCAAAGTAATCAAGTTACCCCACGAAGTAGCAATGATTGTAGAAGTCGCTGATGGAGGAACCCAACGAGTCACCTATACCACCAAGAACCTTCCAATATCAATCGAATCATACCAGGATGCATTGAATTTCGAAATCATAGGCATGCCCAGACCAAGTATAGTATTCGGAAAAAGTTGGCTAGATTAGAAGAATTCTAACATTGACTGGCCAAGCAGAACTATGGAGTTTACTCATCGAAACAAGGACATCAAATTGGTCTCCAAATCAAGAAATGGCAAGATCTAACTCTACTCAGCTAAAAAATTCTACCAATATCTCGAAAAAGACAACATAGTTTACTGCTGCATTATCATGGAAAAAGACATTGCTAAAATTACTACCGAAACAGACATAGACATTAATAGCCTAGATATATCTTTACAACCACTTATCACTGAATTCGCAGACCGATTTCTTATAAACTTACCAGAAGGACTACTACCAAAACAAAGTATCGATCACCGAATTGACTTAATACCTGGTGCAGAACCACCATTCAAGAAACTTTATCAATTATCCGGACCAGAGTTACAGGAACTCAAGAAGACTCTAGAGGAATTAATTGAATGAGGATCTATTCAACCTAACACATCACCTTTTGGAGCACCTATTATATTTGTCAAAAAAAAGGATGGAATTAGAATGTATATTGACTATCGACAACTCAATGATATAACTATCAAGAACCGATATGCATTACCCAACATCATGGAATTATTCGACTGACTCAAAGGAGCAACCATATTCTCAGTAATCGACTTATGATTAGGATATTATCAGATCCGAATTACTGAAGAAGATATCCCGAAAACAGCATTTGGAACTCGATACGGACATTACGAATGGAAAGTTATGCCTTTTAGACTAACAAATGCACCTGCAACATTTCAAGGACTGATGAATGATATATTCAGACTACTACTCGATGAATTCGTAGTTGTCTACATCGATGACATACTGATCTATAGCAAGACAAAAGAAGAACACTTACAACATCTCTGCCAAGTACTGGAGATCTTGAGAAAACATCAGTTGTATACTAAACTCAGCAAATGTAACTTTTTACAAAAAGAAGTTGCATACCTTGAACACCAAATCAATGAACAAGGCATTTTAGTTGACCCTGCAAAAATCGAGGCAATCAAGAAATAGGAAAAACTAACAACAATCAAGGAAATACAATCCTTCCTAGGACTAGCAGGATACTACCGAAGGTTTATCAAGAATTACGCAGGAATTGTAGCATGCCTACATGATCTGACAATTACAGGCACAAATGTTATTCAAGAATGGAATAACTATCATGATACAGCCTTCGAAACTTTGAAAGAAAAGTTAACAACTGCACCAGTTCTCAGAAGCCCAGATCAGAATCTACAATTTGTAGTAACTACCGATGCCTCAGATTACGCAATTGGAGCTGTACTTTCACAAGAAGACCAACCTATCGTCTACCATTCAAGAAAAATGATATCTGCAGAAAGAAACTACCCTGTTTACAAAAAAGAATTACTCGCAATAATCGACGCAACACAGGCTTGGAGACACTACCTGATAGGCAACAAATTCCTGATCTATACAGATCATGAATCACTCAAATATCTGAATAAACAACTGACACTCTCTACCCGACAAGCACGATGGATGGATCACCTCAACAACTATCACTTCGAAATAATCTATAAACCTGGAAAGCTAAATGTTATAGCAGATGCATTATCTCGATAACAATAGGAGGATGAACAAATTAAAGCCATTATAGAAATTACAGACAACTGGATACAAGAAATTCAAGAAGGAGTTCAGTTAGATAAAGAAGCGTAGAAAATCATAGAAGAGCTCAACACAAAACCAGATACAACAAACAAATTCAAGATCCGAAACAACAACCTCTATTATAAAGATCGACTCTTCATACCACCAAATCTTCGTGTCAAGATTCCACAAGAACACCACGATATATATAAGAGTGATATATATAAAAAGCAGCAACAAATACTTGCAGAAACATAGTAAACAACTATGTCTGCCATCAGCCGCCAAAACCAGAGGACTCAAGAGCCTTATCCGACTCAACCACAGTAAAGAAATACTGCCAGACGATCAACACCACTTCGATCAGACTATGAACAGATCAAGAAGATAGTGGAGAATGCAATTATCAACTGACATAATAAACCAGTACTACTACACACAAGAGTGACTCAGGAGGACACTATTGAAATGGTAGAACTTGCAAAAGAAAATATCAACATCTACCAATTTCACAATACCGCTGGACAATTCAGAAGTTACTATCAAATGGGATATGCCTTACAGTTAAGACAAGAAAATCATCAAGAAACAACAGAACAAGAATCTGCTAGAATTCTGGGATTAACCTACTGGGAAAAGCACATAGCTAAAAGGACCTTCAAAGTATTCCAATATTGGCCTTCCATATTGAAATATCTGGGTAACCTGAGCCCGCGTCAATGGGGACACTTATGAAATGAGGAAGAAGAAACTCTGTTACTCTATCTCCTGGAAAATTACCTAATGGATAACAACCATCTGGAAGAAGAAACCAATACTTCTTTATCAGGATCAGATACAGAAGAAGACGTAGGCACCGCCAACATCATAGGCACCACCAACATCATAGACATTGCCAACATTGTAGGTACTGCCAACATCATAGATACTGCCAACATCGTAGGCACTGCTAACATCATAGGTACTGCTGACATCTACAATATAGATTTTATTAATACATTATTTGACTTCTAAACCAGTAACCAATATTCCGAGTAGTAACCTGGGCAGCTACCCGTATAGCACCTCAAGAATTTTGTATAAATATCCCTCAACCTTTATTTAATAAACTTCAGTTCAATAGCAGTACATACTCAAGATCCCTTTGAGAGCTAAAGATCTCACCCCCTTCTATACATATCAAGAGTGCTAAAGACTATAAGTCTGAAATTCATAATTAATAATCTCATAAAGAAACAAAGTACTTTCGATACCTTAGAAACCTTGCGACATACTCAGAGATTCCTAAGTCCAATGCGGATTAGTATCATCAGACGCTTCCTCACAGGCAGTTTAGGAGAAACCCCCTTACAACTTGGTAGCAGTGGTAATGAAAAACCGTTATAATAATCAGAAACATACTAGTAATATTTTTACAAAGGCCTAAAATTACCAATTTTCTTTTAGATATGACTGACGTACTCGGAGTGCTACTAAAAACACCACACATATCTTACTTCCAACAGCCAGAGAGGCTACATACATCACGGAACCCTTCAAGTAGATACAATATTAGCAACTGCTACGAAGCACTGATTCAACAACAGTAGCTCGTTTACGAGGCGAAACATACCTTGAACTTTACAACGAACTTTTAGAAGAATTCGAAAACCCTCTTACAACCGAAGCCTACTTTGAAGCATTTCAAGATTTCCTCTACAAAAACATCAAGGGAGATCGTGACATTGTTTCCATCACACGAGCAGAACACCAATTCACCAACCTTACAACTACTGTATAAGGATATAATAATCACCAAGTTATCAAAGAGTGGATTACCAACTCATAATTCGATTACTCAACATACTGAGAAACCGTCTACTACAGAATTGCAAATAGATTATTTGAGAAACTAGTAGCAGAAGACCTCACACGATTTGCCGAAACAACACCATTAGGACCTACAGTACCTATCACACCACTATCGATCGAGGAACCTATCAATCTCATAGCATCTACATTCCGACATACACCTGGACCGAGCAAACCAACATTTTGAAAAGCAACCAACATAAGTGACTTACACAAACCTGATACAACTGTCTATCATGAAGCTAATACTGCATTTATTGAAGACACCGATACAACCGTTCGAAGAATCACACTCGAAGCTGACATACTTGAAGAATCAGTAGACCTCGATTCAGAAGACGAAATACTTGATTATGAAGTCAGAGAATACTTCCAACAAACTGACAGAGGTAAAAACGAACCTCCAACATCACCACTACTTGCACCAACTACATTTACTGATATAATGGCTGACGCCGCAATAGCCGCACTGACCGCACAAGTAGCAGCCTTAACTGCACTTGTAGGACAAGTAGCACAACTCAGTCAGACAACTAAAGCAGTCAACCTACAACCTTTTGATAGAGAAGCAAAAGAAGTTGCTGCATTCATATCAGCTATTAAAGCCAATTATAACGCCAACAGCTGGAACGATGATCGAGTACCAGACGATAGACTTACCAACAATGTCATTCATATACCTGAACAAGTATATGCCAAGTCATATGCACAAGTCAACAAAATTGCTGGATTTCTCAGAAAATCGGCAGCAATCTGGTAGCAAAATCTGCCTAGAAAACCTTTGACCTGGTAAGATACAACTTTGATAGCAGCTCAAGTAGCTAATGCAGCCCAACCAGGATATCCAAATATCCCCATCCAACAAGGTCTTAGATCCTTACTGATTGACAAGTTCCGCAGTAGTGCACATATTGCCAAAGCAAAGAAACAACTAGCCACAGCAAGATTCAACACCGAAGGAAACAAAACCTTTAAAGCTTTTGCTGCAGAAATTGATGCTGATCTCATCATCATTGGGATGCCTTACGACAATGACAATCACATTACTTGTGGTGCACGAGCTGACACCTTATTTAAGACCCTTTCACAGTAGCTGGAAATTCACATTAAGGAGAGAGGGAGCCCATATGCTCACGAACAATAGTGTTTCAGCATGGTCATCAAGTCAGCGTATAATCCTATCAGCACAACAAACACAAACAGAAAACAGGAATCAAAACTCTGTCTCAAGCAGCAAACCAATAACTGATACTTACCGTCGAGGAGGATTTAACCCCCGAGGAGGATTCAGAGGAGGATAAGGAAACTACAACAATAACCCAACATGGCGAAACAATTTCAAAAAGGATGAAAACAAGGATGACTGGAAGAAAACAAAGACTTGCTTCAATTGTGGAAGACGAGGACATATTGCACCTGAGTGTAGAAGTACTCACACTATTTCAGGAGAAAAGATCACAAAGAAAAAAGAAATCAAAGGTACAAGCAAAAGCATGACTACCGAAGAAGAAACAGATCCTAGAGATATCAGCCGACTATACATAATAGAAGAAAAATACGGCCAAAGATACTGCAAGTTGAATGAGCAAGAACAAATCACCCTCATCAATTGGAACATAGTGCAAACAAGATGCCCATTCTGTAACCAACGCATCTATTGCGCAGAACACATGTGCAACTGTTTAACAACTCACCTCATACCAGATGAAACCAAAGTAGAAGACTTCCTCACCATCAAAAAGAAGGATCGAAGAATAAAACCACAACCAAGATGCTGACAGATGCCACCAATAAACAATGGACCCTACTATGGTAAGAACCCACACCCATATGCCAACAACACCAGAGAAATCTATGACATTTTCTGGAGAAGCTATCAATATGTTGGCAAAGGAAAGTTCTGGGGAGACAAGAAGAGATACGAACAAGGAGTATATTAGGACGAAATCTACCTACAAGATCTTTGGACTGTCCATGACTCATCTACTATTGATGGTAAGGGATGTGACCCAGCCTATAATGGTACTTGGCAAGAACTAGTCGATATTGAAGAAGAAAGACAAGAAGAAGAAAAAGAAGAATGAGAAGAATCATCAGAAGATGAATGACTATACATAATACAAGAAACCAACAATGAAACCAACTTCCTAGTCGAAAAGAAGCACCCGGATGCTATAGTACCTACCAAGGGAACAGCAAACTCCGCAGGATACGATATCTATACAAATGAAGATGCTCTGATCCCACCAGGATCGATCTTTCTGATTAAGACAGGAATTGCTCTAAAGCTACCAATGGGAACTTATACACAAATTCTGGATAAAAGCAGCAAAATCAAGGAAGGAATCTCGATCAAGGTAGGAGTCATTAATGCAGACTACACTGGCGAAATTATACTCGCAGTTTACAACTTATCAGCTCGCCATAAATACTAGGTCACCAAAGGAGCCAAACTGACATAGTTTGTATTCATCAAACTGGACAACTCAGTTACAGCCAAAGTCGTAGAACAGCTTCCGAAAACTGAATGAGCTGCAGGAGGATTCGGATCAACAGACAAAAAGAAATCTACACTCACCAAAGATGAACATTGGTACCTGAAGATGGCACAAGGAATAGTACCCTATAGATGCTGTCCTCATGGAAACAGAACCTACTGTGCAGACAATGCCTGGAAATGCTGGAGTTATATAGAAGAAAGTAAGAAACTACAAATTCAACAGTTAGCAAAGGAAGAAGAAAAAGCCAAACAAGCACGCAAAGCCATAAAATTACCAACCAAGGAGAAGAAAACGGATTGGTCAATTGAAGATACAATAGACATGTGGTCTATCGAAGAAACGAAAGTAGAAGAAATAGAAGAAAAAGTAGAACACAGAACCTTATCATCACTCGGAAAGAAGACAGAACTTCTCTTCTACAAAGGAACAATAAAGAATGAAACAGTCAACATACTGATCGACAGTGGAGCAACATGCAATTTTATCAGCAAATAACTAGCTGATCAACTCAAAGTAATCAAGTCACCTCGCGAAGCAGCAATGATTGTAGAAGTCGCCGATGGAGGAACTCAATAAGTCACCCATACCACCAAGAATCTCCTAATCTCAATCGAATCATACCAGGATGCACTGAACTTTGAAATCATAGGCATGCCTGGACCAAGTATAGTATTTAGAAAGAGTTGGCTAGATTAGAAGAATCCTAACATTGACTGGCCAAGTGGAACTATGGAGTTTACTCATCGAAACAAGGACATCAAATTGGTCTCCAAATCAAGAAACGGCAAGATCTGACTCTACTCAGCCAAAAAATTCTACCAATATCTCGAAAAAGACAACATAGTTTACTGCTGCATTATCACAGAAAAAGACATTGCTAAAATTACCACTGAAACGGACATAGATATTAATAGCCTGGACATATCTTTACAACCACTTATTACTGAATTCGCAGACCGATTTTGTAAGAGTGATAGATATAAAAGCAGCAACAAACACTTGCAGAAACATAACAGACAACCATGCCCCGATTCAACAATGACAAATACCTCCGAAGCCGAGTTATTGAAGCATATCGAGCCTTAGAAGATCTTCCATCCGAACTACTACCTGAGGAAGGATCTGCCTTACGAAGGACTCAAATAATAATGAAGAACATCGACATTGCGCAGAAACGACAAACACAAGATGAATTTCAGGCCTACTATAAGATCGCCAGAATCTGGGAAGAAGATCTCGAACATGTATGGGACCAACGACATGCAGAAGTATGCAAACGAGCACTACATCAAGGAATTCCACTCCAATCCCAAAGGATTGCTCTCCGGATTTATGGACTCTTCCAGTTCCGACCAGCCGCCTTAAAAAGACTTACCAAAATTGGACCATCCGCATTTCACCAACTATCCCAAATGGCCTTTGAGGAACTTAAAGAAGAAATCCGTGTAATACAAAGAGATTTCGACCAATTGGAACAGTTCCTTGATTTGTGAAACCTTTTAACCGTCTTAAATCTCTCAACCGTCTTAAATCTTTAACCATCTTAAATCCATAACTTATATAACTCGTTATATCATATAAATTCATAATTAGTTTATATTTCGAATAGCCAATAGTTCTCTGAGTAGTAACCTGGGCAGCTACCCGTATAGCACCTCGAGAATTTTGTATAAATATCCCTCAATTCTTTATTCAATAAACTTCAGTTCAATAGCAGTGCACACTCAAGATCCCTTTGAGAGCTAAAGATCTCACCCCCTTATACACACATCAAAAAAGTGCTAAAGACTATAAGTCTGAAATTCACAATTAATAATCTTACAAAGAAACAAAGTACTTTCGATACCTTAGAAACCTTGCGACGTACTCGGAGATTCCTAAGTTCAATGTGGATTAGTATCATCAGACGCTTCCTCACAGGCGGTTTAGAAGAAACCCCCTTACAACTTGGTAGCAGCGGTAACGAAAAACTGTTATATTCAGAAACATACTACTAATATTTTTACAAAGGCCTAGAATTACCAATTCCTTTTAGACACGACTGACGTACTCGAAGTGCTACTAAAACACCACACACATCTTACTTCCATCAGCCAGAGAGGCTACATACATCACGGAACCCTTCAAGTGGACACAATATCAGCAACTGCTACGAAGTACTGATTCAACAACAGTAGCTCATTTACGAGGCGAAACATACCTTGAACTCTACAACGAACTTTTAGAAGAATTCGAAAACCCTCTTACAACTGAAGCCTATTTCGAAGCATTTCAAGATTTCCTCTACGAAAATATCAAAGGAGATCGTGACATCGTTTCCATCACAT
>RBNK01001512.1:0-14905 GCA_003990785.1 Endogone sp. FLAS-F59071 | reverse complement strand
TAAAAATAATGTATAATATTGAAATATGGTAAATTAGCTATGGCAAATTTTTAGTGTACATAGTATGAATAGTGGGATCTTGTCTGCTCAATCCAAATCAATATAAAGTGAATGTAATATATTTCATTTACTTACATGACTTTCTCAAAGCTTTGAAACCAGGCAGGTAGAATATATAGGTAAATAAGTGCAAACATACAGGGCAAAAGAGGTAGATAAGTATGAGCATAAGTAGATAAGCAAGTATAAGGGCAAAAGAGATAGAGTAAATATATAGGTCTGATGATATTAAAATATATTAATGGCGAAATACTCAGAGTTAAGCAAGTGTAGAAAATACATTTTAGGGGTCTTAGTGGGTTATATGGTAGTGTCTTAGGAAGAGTATATATCTGTATAAGTGTTAACTAGCAAGAATTTTAAATGCAATTGATTGAATAAAGTGTATATCTGTTAGATTCTTGAAACTATTTCAATTGCTTACTCCTTAAGTAAGGCTTTAGTATCTCTCAGGTTGTCTATTATAAGCTTCCTTAGCTTATTGCAGTTCGAATTTTATTATTTAATTATAAGTGGAGTATTTATAAGAAATTATAAGGTGCTATATAGGCAGCTACCCAGGTTACTACTCAAATTTCTGATTGGCTCAGCTAAATATAAGATACAAATTGATTGGCTAAGATATAATAAAATAATATATCAGGTTATAATATAATTGAGTGATGAAATAATATATCAGATTGAAGTACTATTTTAGGTTATAGTGTGATTATAGATCTTAATATCATTAAGAGTTTTAATAACATTAAAGGTTTTAATATTATTAAAGATTATATGACTGTGATCAAAATGTGTATCATCACAAAATGTTCTATTACATCTCCTTTCTTTCTCTGAGTTAAACTTCAAGATATAATTCTAACTCAAAGAAATCCCTCTGTAACTGTTTTACTTCTTTCTTTAACTTTTTCATATCATCCTGTATAAGTTGATGTAGTTAGAATATACTACATCTGAAATGGTTCAGAGCACTAGGCTTGTGCTTGAATAGCTGATAGATTCATTTGGCTATTCTTGAAGCAAAGGTAGGAAGTACTCCTTTAAGGGCTTGTTAGTAGATTTCCCTATCTTTCCAGTTCCAAATGTGTTCTACCTCTTCTTTCCAAAGTTGTACAATTTGATAGTACTCCTTCTATTCACTAATTCATGCTAAGTGCTGTTTCCTTTAAATATTGTATAAAATCAATCAGATCTTCTATAAGATTAATTCTTCTATCTCCTCGAGGTCTTCCAGAGGTTTTATATATTGATATATCTCAATCAAGCTAACTTGGACTTTATAGAAGTTATTTTAGCAGGGTATGGTATTTCTTGAGGTAGTTTCAGTGAATAGTATAGGGTAGGATTATTCCTATTGTTTTTTATAACTGATATATAGTTCCTTTTATACTTGTAATATAGTATGGTCCTTTCCATTTTGAGTCTAATTTTGCTGACCATAAAGACTCTACTATGTTTTGGTATAGTAAGACCTGGTCACTGATCTTTAACTTTTCAGTCTCCTTATATTTCTTGTCATAATTCTTCTTTTAGTGATCTTATATAATGGTGATAAATTCTCTTGCCTTGTTTTAAACATTATATAATTCTTAAATTTCCTTTGTTACATAGTGTTTTATTTGCATTTCCCAGAGGGTATAGCTGAGTTCTAGAGTGTTCATCACTTGATCTACCAGCTGATGAGCTTTTCTTCTATAAACAAGCTTAAAAGGGGTAAACTTTATTATCTCTTGTTTTATTGTCTATAGTGCAAATTGTTGAAATTTGATCTTTGAATATGTTTGGAGTAAAGAGTACACTGGATTATGAAGCTAATATGTGTGTATTTATTAATGCTAAATTATGATTGGTCGATACAAACAAAGATTGTCTAAGCCACAATTAAGTGACGTATGATCAAGTGATGTATAATCGATCGTTGATGATGGGAGAGAGAGATATAATAAGCTAATAATTTCAACACTTCCCTTACTTGACATATCTCGATAAAAATAAATAAATAAATAAAAAATAAAAGAATAAAAAATGTTCAACTGTATATCACGAATGGCATCTATGAAGTATATTTACTGCAAATAATTATATATAAAATACTACTTGAGTGATAAGAATGATGTGATAAAGAACATAAAAGTTTTAGAAGGTTAGTTATATAAGCCCATTTTTGCGATCAATGTTTCAAGTCTTGGTCGCGTAAGTGGCTTGGTTAATGCATCAGCAATCATTTCATCTATCACCATATAAATGATATCTATTACCTTTGATTCAACTTTCTCTCGAATAAAGTGGTGCTGAATGTCAATATGCTTTGATCGAGCATGATTAATTGGGTTTTTGGCGAGGGCGATTGCTGATTGGTTGTCTTCAAATAAGGTTGTCGCACAATTTGGCAAATATCCTAGCTCATCCAATAGGGTGCATAGCCAAATGGCTTCTTTCATCGCATGTGCTAATGCTATATATTCTGCCTCAGTTGTTGATAGAGCAATGGTTGGTTGGTATTTGCTTGACCAGCTGATGGCTCCTCCTGATAGGTTGAAAATATAGCCCATAGTAGATCATTGTGTATTAATGTCTCCTCCCCAGTTGATATCACTGAAACCAATCAGTCTTAGATCCTGATTGCGTCTAAGGCACAGCTTGTAATTGGCTGTTCCTTTAATATATCTTAATAATCGTTTGAGGGCGTGGTGATGTTCTTGCATTGGATTAGCTGAAAATTGACTGATGATGCTAACAGCAGCAGCTAGATCAGGTCTCATCCCAATTATTAGGTACATTATACTACCAATTATTTGTTTGAATAGATTTTGATCTGCAGATTTTCCTCTTTCAGCTTTGAGTTAAATAGATAGATCAAGGGGTGTACTGATTGGCTTGGCATCCGTCATGTTAAACCTTGTAATGATTTGATTAGCAAAGTAGCTTTGATCAATTGTGATTATGTGTGTTTTTTGATCACGCATGACTTGAATATCCAGAAAATGTTTAATTTTGCCACAGTCTGTCATATCGAATGCATTGCTAAGTTCCACCTTGAATTTGTTCATCATTTCCATCGAATCAGCCAGAATTAGTAGATCGTTGATATATATGGCAATAATTATCAGCGATTGATCATCTTGTCTTCTTCTTAGATAGATGCTGTGATCTGATTGTAGTCTTGTGAAATTTAATTGGCTGAGGTAGTTGTTGATCTTCTGATTCCACATACGAGATGATTGCTTTAGTCCATACAATGATCGATTGAGCTTACACATAGCTCTCAGTGACAGCTCCAATTGGTCGATTCCTTCAGATACCATCATATAGATCTCCTCATTAAGATCGCCATTCAGGAACACAGTTTTTATATCCATTTAGTGAATTTCTAAGTTTAGGACTGCTCCGATCGATAAAAGTGCCCTAATCGATGTGAATTTCACCACAGGAGCAAATGTTTCATCGTAATCAATTCCTTGCTGTTATGAATATCTCTTGGCTACTAATCTCACCTTGTACCTGGTAACCGATCCATCAGTGTTGAGTTTCTTTTTAAATACCCATCTGCATCCAATCGGCTTGCGTCCCACAGGTACCTCAGGTACAATCGTCTATGTATCATTATTCTTAAGTGATTTAAGCTCTTGATTGATTGCTTCCTCCCAAAGCTTTGCATCAGGCAGAGAAATTGCCTCCTTGTAGGTCATTGGGTCATTGGTTGATTCAATTAAATTAGCTTCTGGCATGCGATCTTGCCAAATTTGTAAAGCTTTGGTATTTATCAATTGTTCGATTGGCTCCCAGGTGTTGTTGTCATCATCATAGCCTAGCCATTTAACCAGATATTGCCTTTTTTCATCAATCTTGCATTCTCTGATGATCGCTTCGATGACATATTCTTGATCTTCTAGATTGACGATTGTTGGGGATTTTAATATAATAGATTCATCAAATGTGATGTCACGGCTGATCTCTATCCTCCTATTGGTTAGATCTCAGAGCCTATATGCCTTCTTTTCATCATGATAGCCAATCATTTTAAGCTTTTTGGATCAGGGCGCCAGTTTCGACCTTTTTCCCTTGCGAATATGTATATATGCGTCAGCCTATATGATGTGCAAGTTACTGATATCAGGCTTGTGACCGTACCATAATTCAAATGGTGAAGTACTCTCCTTATTGGCTCATGTTAGCAATCAGTTGCATAAATATATAGCACTTGTAGCAAGTTCTGCCCAAAGCTCGTCAGGTATGCCGGCAGTGATTTTAACTGCCCAGATCGACTCTATCAATGTCCGGTTATATTGTTCAGCAACACCATTTTGTTATGGCATGTCTGGCATCATCATTTCATAATGAATTCCGTTTTTGATTAAAAATTCATGCATCTCGGTGTTTACATACTCTCCTCCTCCATCGGACTAGAGAATCTTCAGTTTTCGGCCTAATTGCATTTCGGCGAATGCCTTGAATATCCGGAATCGATCAAATGTATCACTTTTGTTGTCAATAAAATATGTTATAACATAGCGAGTGGCATCATCGATGAATGTTAATATATATTTCGCTCCATTAACTGATAGCGTGGGCATTGGCCTGCACAGATCTGAGTACACCCTTCCAATAGGCTCCATTGATCGATTTTTCACATGTCCGAAAGGCTTGCGATGCGACTTTGTATGTTCACACCTGGCACATATTTCGATTTGTCCAGTCGACAGCCGTACATCTCTGAGCCTTGTGACAAATTTATTGATTGATTGCAGAGTATTTCGACCTGGATGGTCTAGCCAGTGATGCCATAGTGTGTAGTCATCAATCTTGAAATCAGTGATGTTTGCTTCTAGCTCTAGCTCTGGTGATGTCAATAAATGAAATAAGTTGCTATTGGCTTGTCCGATTTTGATTTCTTCATGATCTGCGCCGATTTTAATTACTGATCCGTCGCTTTTGAAGGTTATGTCATTTCCGTCATGTATCAACACCCGCACAGATATTAAATTTCTGGTGATCTCTGGTACATATAAGACATCCCATAATTTCAGCTCGTCGTTAAGCTCAATTGTCCTAATGTGCATTGCGTGTAGTTTCTCGTTCTCTGCACACGTGACCAAGCCGTCGTGCTCAGCCACCGTCTCGAAAATCTCCAATTGGTTAAACATATATTGTGTGGCACCCGAATCGATGATAGCGCCAATCGCCAGATTTGCTTCGGCTCTCAGTTTAGCCTTTTCTTTTTCTGTTTTTATCCAATCATTGAATTTGTTATATTGAAATATTCCGTGTTCTCTCTTATAGATGTAACATTTCTGAGAGTATCCCCAAAAATTCCTGCCTCAATTGGCTCTACGATCGCCGCCTTGGTCGCCTCTGTCATTATGATGACCTCCTCAATTGTTTCTGTTATCATTGTTATAGCCTTAGCTTCGTCCAGCATTTCCACCTCGATTCTCGTAACCGCCACCTCAGTAGCCACCTCGGTCGCTGCCTCAGTAGCTGCCTCGGTCTGTTACATGGGCTTCGTCATGCCTTTGTTTACTATCTAGGTCGAATCTGATGCATGTGAGTTGTAAAGCCTCTAGTGTTGTTGGTATATTCTGTTGAAATTTGATCTTCAAATGTGTGTGTTTGGAGTAAAGAGCGCACTGGCTAATGAAGCCAATATGCATGTATTTATTAATGCTAAATTATGATTGGTCGATACAAACAAAGATCGTCTAAGCCACAATTAAGTGATGTATGATCGATCGTTGATGCATCGATCATTGATAGGAGAGATATAATAAGCTAATAATTACAACACTCCCCTTGCTTGATATATCTCAATAAAAATAAATAAAAAAAATAAAAGAAATAAAAATAGAAATAAAATGTTCAACTGTACATCACAAATGTCATCCATGAAGTACATTTACTACAAATAATTATATATAAAATACTACTTGAGTGATAAGAATAACGTGATAAAGAACATAAAATTTTTAGAGAAATAATGTTAGTTATGTAAGCCCATTTTTGCGATCAATGTTTCAAGTCTTGGTCATGCAAGTGGCTTGGTTAATGCATCAGCGATCATTTCATCTGTCGCCATGTAAACAATATCTATCACCTTTGATTCAACTTTCTCTCGAATAAAGTGATGCTAAATGTCAATATGCTTTGATTGAGCGTGATTAATTGGATTTTTGGTGAGTGCAATTGCTGATTGGTTGTCTTCAAATAAGGTTGTTGTACAATTTGGCAAATATCCTAGCTCATCCAATAGAGTGCATAGCCAAATGGCTTCCTTCATCGCATGAGCTAATGCTATATATTCTGCATCAGTTGTTGATAGGGCAATGGTTGCTTGGCGTTTGCTTGACCAGCTGATGGCTCCTCCTGATAGGTTGAAAATATATCCCATAGTTGATCGTCATGTGTTAATGTCTCCTCCCCAGTTAGCATCACTGAAACCGATCAGTCTTAGATCCTGATTGCGTCCAAGGCATAGCTTATAATTGGCTGTTCCTTTAATATATCTTAATAATCGTTTGAGGGCATGGTGATGTTCTTGCATTGAATTGGCCGAAAATTGACTGATGATGCTGACAGCAGCAGCTAGATCAGGTCTTGTCCCGATCATTAGGTACATTATACTACTAATTATTTGTCTGAATAGACTTTGGTCTGCGGATTTTCCTCCTTCAGCTTTGAGTTGAATGGATGGATTAAGGGGTATACTGATTGGCTTGGCATCCATCATGTTAAATCTTATAATGATTTAATTGGTGAAGTGGCTTTGATCAATTGTGATTGTGTGTGTTTTTCGATTATGCATAACTCGAATACCCAAAAAATGTTTAATTTTGCCACAGTCCATCATATCAAATGTGTTGCTAAGTTCTGCCTTGAATTTGTTCATCATTTCTATCGAATCAGCCAGAATTAGTAGATCATCGACATATATGGCAATAATGATCAGCGATTGATCATCTTGTATTCTTCTTAGATAAATGCTGTGATCTGATTGTAATCTTGTAAAATTTGATTGGCTGAGGTAGTTGTCAATCTTCTGATTCCATATACAAGGTGATTGTTTTAGTCCATACAATAATCGATTGAGCTTATACACAGCTCTCGGTGACAGCTCCGATTGGTTGATTCCTTCAGGTACCATCATGTAGATCTCTTCATTAAGATCGCCATTCAAGAATGCAGTTTTTATATCCATTTGGTGAATTTCTAAGTTCAGGACTGCTCTGATCGATAAAAGTGCCCTGATTGATGTGAATTTCGCCATGAGAGCAAATGTTTCATCGTAATCAATTCCTTGCTGTTGTGAATATCCCTTGGTAACTAGTCTCACCTTGTATCTGGCAACTGATCCATCAGTGTTGAGTTTCTTTTTAAATACCCATCTGTATCCAATCAGTTTGCATCCCACAGGCACTTTAAGTACAATTGTCTACGTGTCATTATTCTAAAGTGATTTAAGCTCTTGATTGATCGCTTCCTCCCAAAGCTTCGCATCAGACAGAGAAATTGCCTCCTTGTAGGTTATTGGGTCATTGGTCGATTCAATTAAATTTGCTTCTGACATATGATCTTGCTAAATTTGTAGAGCTTCAGTATCGATCAATTGTTCGATTGGCTTCCAGGTATTGTCGTCATCATCATAGCCTAGCCATTTAACCAGATATTGCCTTTTTTCATCAATCTTGCATTCTCTGATGATCGCTTCGATGACATATTCTTGATCTTCTGGATTGATGATTGTTGGGGATTTTAATATAATAGATTCATCAAATGTGACATCGTGGCTGATCTCTATCCTCCTATTGGTTGGATCTCAGAGCCTATATGCCTTCTTTTTATTATGATAGCCAATCATTTTAAGCTTTTTGGATTGGAGTGCCAGTTTCGACCTTTTTCCCTTGCGAATATGCATATATACATTAGCTCATATGATGTGCAAGTTACTGATATCAGACTTGTAACTGTACCATAATTCAAATGGTGAAGCATTCTCCTTATTGGCTCATGTTGGCAATCAGTTGTATAAATATATAGCACTTGCGGCAAGTTTGGCCCAAAGTTCATCAGATATGTTGGCAGTGATTTTAACAGCCCGGATCAACTCCATCAATGTCTGGTTATATCGTTCAGTGATACTGTTTTGTTGTGGTGTGTCTGGCGTCATCATTTCATAATGAACTCTGTTTTTGATTAAAAATTTATGCATCTCGGTGTTTACATACTCTCCTTCTCCATCAGACTGGAGAATCTTCAGTTTTCAGCCTGATTGTGTTTCGGCGAATACCTTGAATGTCTGGAATTAATCAAATGTATCACTTTTGTTGTCAATAAAATATGTTGTGACATAGTGAGTAGCATCATCGATGAATGTTAATATATATTTTACTCTATTGACTGATGGCGTAGGCATCGGCCTGCACAGATCTGAGTGCACCCTTCTAATAGACTCTATCGATCAATTTTTCGTGTGTCCAAAAGGCTTGTGGTGTGACTTCATGTGTTCACACCTGGCGCATATTTCAATTTGTCTGGTCGACAGCCGCACATCTCTGAGCCCTATGACAAATTTGTTGATTGATTGCAGAGTATTTCGGCCTGGATGACTCAGCCGGTAATGCTATAATGTATAGTCATCAATCTTGGAATCGGTGATGTTTGCAATCTTGGAATTGGCGATGTTTGCTTCTAGCTCTGGTGATGTCGATAAATGAAATAGGTCACTATTGGCTTGTTCGATTTTGATTTCTTCATGATCCATGCCAATTTTAACTACTGATCCATCACTCTTAAAGGTTATGTCATTTCCGTCATGTATCAACACCCACACAGATATTAAATTTCTAGTGATCTCCAGTACATATAAGATATCCCGTAATTTCAGCTCGTCGTCGAGCTCAATTGTCCCAACATGCGTTGCACATAGTTTCTCATTTCCTGCACACATAACTAAGCCATCATGCTCAGCCACTGTCTCGAAAATCTCCAATTAGTTGAACATATATTGCGTGGCACCCGAATCGATGATAGTGCCAATCGCCAGATTTGCTTCAGCTCTCAGTTTAGCCTTTTCTTTTTCTGTTTTTACCCAATCATTGAATTTGTTGCATTGAAATATTCTATGTTCTCCCTCACAGACATAACATTTCCGAGGGTGTTCCCGAAAATTCCCGCCTCAATGGGCTCCACGATTGCCGCCTCGGTCATTATGATGACTTCCTTGATTGTTTCCGTTATCATTGTTATAGCCTCGGCTTCGTCCGGCGTTTCTGCCTCGATTGTCGCGACTACCGCCTTGGTAGCTGCCTTGGTTGCTGCCTCAGTAGCTGCCTCGGTCTGTCGTGTGGGCTTCGTTGCACCTTTGTTTACTATCCGGGTCGAACCTGATGCATGCGAGTTGTAAAGCCTCCAGCATTGTCGGTATATTCTCCCATGCAAGTATTAATTCCTGGTACCTGGGGCTTAGAACTTGGAGATATTGCGGTATAGCTTCTGTATCAGTCATATCTTCGATTTGTGCCATAATTCGATTGAACATATCATTATAATCTTCGATCAATCCCTTTTGCTTCATCATCGCAAGCTTATCACGCATTCGTAACAATTGTTCCATTGGTGCGAATTTTTGCGTCATAGCCTCTTTAAGCTCATTCCATGAATCAAATTCTCCTGATGTGTTCATGTGCCTCCATAGCCACATTCTAGCATTGCCTGTAATTTTACTGATCGCTGCGTTGACTTTCTCCTTTTGTACTGATAGATTGGTACTGGTGATAAATTGCTCTATGGCATCAAAGTAATCGAACAATCTGGGTACACCTCCTGATCTATTGAATTTGTTGATCGATCTCAGGTACTCCTTTGCCAGATCGTTAAGCTTTGTTAATGTTGTTAGTAATGGTGATAGTCATGGCATGTTACCTTCTGTAGCTGCATTCTGATTGGTTAGTATGCTAGGTGATGCATTTGTTTTGTCGATTTTTGCCATCAATTCACCCATTAAGGTTGCTAGCATATCTAATTTATCTTCCTGATTTCTGATTATTATAGTGTTGTAATTATTAGCTTATTATATCTCTCTCCTATCAATGATCGATGTATCAATGATCAATGCTACATCACTAGATCGTGGCTTAGACGATCTTTGTTTTGTATCGACCAATCATAAATTAGCATTAATAAATACATGCATATTGGCTTCATTAGCCAGTGTGCTCTTTTACTCCAAAACACACATTCGAAGATCAAATTTCAACAGGTTATAAGCCCCGAGCCGCTCGAATTGCAGCTCGACAACCTGAGATCTACGCAATTATAGCATCTACGCAATTATAACTGCGATTACTATAAGTGTTTATTTAAAATCATAAACAACACATCAAACAAAGCAATAAACAACGCAATAAATAACACTGCGATAAAGCAACGCGATAAACACGTAACGACGCTACATAACGAAATTGTAAGAGTGATATATATAAAAAGCAGCAACAAACACTTGCAGAAACATAACAAACAACCATGCCTGCCATCAGCTGCCAAAACCAGAGGACTCAAGAGCCTTATCCGACTCAACCGCAGCAAAGAAATACTGCCAGACATTCAACACCACTTCGACCAAACTATGAACAAATCAAGAACATAGTGGAGAATGCAATTATCAACTGACATAATGAACCAGTACTACTACACATAAGAGTGACCCAGGAGGATACTATTGAAATAGTAGAACTTGCAAAGGGAAATATCAACATTTACCAATTTCACAATACCGCTGGACAATTCAGAAGTTACTATCAAATGGGATATGCCTTACAGTTAAGATAGGAAAATCGTCAAGAAACAACAGAACAAGAATCCGCCAGAATTCTGGAATTAAACCAGTGGGAAAGGCGCATAGCTAGAAGGACCTTCAAAGTATTCCAATACTGGTCTTCCGCATTGAAACATCTTGGTAACTTAAGCCCATGCCAATGGGAACACTTACGAAATGAAGAAGAAGAAACTCTGCTACTCCACCTCCTGGAAAATTACCCAATGGATAACAACTGCCTGGAAGAAGAAACCAATACTTCCTTATCAGGATCAGATACAGAAGAAGATGTAGGCACCACTGACAACATAGGCACCACCAACATCATAGGCACCACCGACATCATAGGCACTGCCGACATCATAGGCACCGCCAACATCTACAATATAGATTTTATTAACACATTATTTGACTTCTAAATTAGTAACCAATATTCCGAGTAGTAACATGGGCAGCTACCCATATAGCACCTCGAGAATTTGTATAAATATCCCTCAAATCTTTATTTAATAAATCCTAGTTCAATAGCAGTACACACTCAAGATCCCTTTGAGAGCTAAAGATCTCACTCCCTTATACACACATCAAAAAGCACTAAAGACTATAAGTCTGAAATTCACAATTAATAATCTTATAAAGAAATAAAGTACTTTCGATACCTTAGAAACCTTGCGATGTACTCGGAGATTCCTAAGTCCAATACAGATTAGTATCATCAGATGCTTCCTCACAGGCGGTTTACGAGAAACCCCCTTATAACTTGGTAGCAGCGGTAACGAAAAACTGTTATAATAATCAGAAACATACTACTAATAATTTTACAAAGGCCTAGAATTACCAATTCCTTTTAGACACAACTGACATACTCAGAGTGCTACTAAAAACACCACACACATCTTACTTTCAACAGCCAGAGAGGCTACATACATCATGGAACCCTTCAAGTGGATGCAATATCAGCAATTACTACAAAGCACTGATTCAACAACAGTAGCTCATTTATGAGGCGAAACATACCTTGAACTCTACAATAAACTTTTAGAAGAATTCGAAAACCCTCTTACAACTGAAGCCTACTTCGAAGCATTTCAAGATTTCCTCTACGAAAACATCAAGGGAGATCGTGACATTGTTTCCATTACATGAGCTGAATACCAATTCACCAACCTTACAACTACCATACAAGGATATAATAATCGACAAGTTATCAAAGAGTGGATTACCAACTCGCAATTTGATTACTCAACACACTGAGGTACCATTTACTACAGAATTGCAAACAGATTATTCGAGAAATTAGTAGCAGAAGACCTCACACGATTTGCCGAAACAATACTATTAGGACCTACTGTATCTATCACACTACTATCAATCGAGGAATCTATCAATCTTATAGCATCTATATTCCGACATATACCCGGACCCAGCAAACCAATATTCAGAGAAGCAACCAATATAAGTGACTTACACAAATCTGAGACAACCATCTATCACGACACTGACACTGCATTTATTGAAGATGCTGATACAACTGTTTGAAGAATTACACTCGAAGCTAACATACTTGAAGAATCAGAAGACCTCGATTCAGAAGACGAAATATTTGATCATGAAGTCAGAGACTACTTCCAACAAACTGACAGAGGAGAAAACGAACTTCCAACATCACCACTACTTGTACTAACTACAATTACCGATATAATGGCCGATGCCGCAATCGCCGCACTGACCACACAAGTAGCAGCCTTAACTACACTTGTAGGACAAGTAGCACAACTCAGCCAGACAACCAAAGCAGTCAACCTACAACCTTTTGATAGAGAAGCAAAAGAAGTTGCCGCATTCATATCAGTCATTGAAGCCAATTACAATGCCAACAGCTGGAACGATGATCGAGTACCAGATGATAGACTTACTAACAACGTCAATCATATACCTGAACAAGTATATGCCAAGTCTTATGTACAGGTCAACAAAATTGCTGGATTTCTCAGAAAATCGGCAGCAATCTGGTGGCAAAATCTGCCTAGAAAACCTTTGACCTGGCAAGATACAACCTTGGTAGCAGCTTAAGTAGCTAATACAGCCCAACCAGGATATCCAAACATCCCCGTCTAACAAGGTCTTAGATCCTTACTAATTGACAAGTTCTGCAGTAGTGCATATATCGCCAAAGCAAAGAAACGACTAGCCACAGTAAGATTCAACACCGAAGGAAACAAAACCTTTGAAGCTTTCACTGCAGAAATCGATGCCGATCTCATCATCATTGGGATGCCTTATGACAACGACAATCACATCACTTGTGGTGCATGAGCCGACACCTTATTCAAGACCCTTCCACAGTGGCTTGAAACTCGCATTAAGGAGAGAGGGAGCTCATGTGCTCATGAACAATGGTGTTTCGGCATGGTCATCAAATCAGTGTGTACAATTCTATCAGCACAACAAACACGAACAGAAAACAAGAACCACAACTCGAGCTCAAGCAGCAAACCAGTAACTGATACTTACCGTCGAGGAGGATTTAACCCCCGAGGAGGATTCAGAGGAGGACGAGGAAACTACAACAATAACCCGACATGGCGAAACAATTTCAAGAAGGATGAAAACAAGAATGACTGGAAGAAAACAAAGACTTACTTCAATTGTGGAAAACGTAGATATATTGCACCTAAGTGTAGAAGTACTCACACTATTTTAGGAGAAAAGATCACAAAGAAAGAAGAAATCAAAGGCACAAGCAAAAGCATGACTACCGAGGAAGAAACAGATCCTAGAGATATCAGCCGACTGTACGTAATTGAAGAAAAATACAGTCGAGGATACCGCAAGTTGAATGAGCAAGAACAAATCACCCTCATCAATTGGAACATGGTGCAAACGAGATGCCCATTCTGTGACCAATACATCTATTGTGTAGAATACATGTGCAACTGTTCAACAACTCACCTCATACCAGATGGAACCAGAGTAGAAGACTTCCTCATTACCAAAAAAAAGGATCGAAGAATAAAACTGCAATCAAGACACCGACAAATACCACCAATGAATAATGGACCCTACTATGGCAAGAACCTACATCCATATGCCAACAACACTAGAGAAATCTACAACATTTTCTGGAGAAGCTATCAATACGTTGGCAAAGAAAAGTTCTGGGGAGATAAGAAGAGATATGAACAAGGAGTATATTGGGATAAAATCTACCCACAAGATCTTTGGACTGTCCATGACTCATCTACTATTGATGGCAAGGGATGCGACCCAGCCTACAATGGCACCTGGCAAGAACTGGCTGATATTGAAGAAGGAAGACAAGAAGATGAAGAAGAAGAACATGAAGAATCATCAGAAGATGAATGACTATATATGATACAAGAAACCAACAATGAAACCAACTTCCTAGTCAAAAAGAAGTACCCGGATGCTATAGTACCTACCAAGGGAACAGCAAACTCCATAGGATATGATATCCATGCAAATGAAGATACACTAATCCCACCAGGATCAATTTTTCTGATCAAAACAGGAATCACTCTAAAGCCACCAACTGGAACTTATATACAAATCCTGGATAAAAGTAGCAAAATCAAGGAAGGAATCTCGATCAAAGCAGGAGTTATTGATGCAGACTATACTGGCGAAATTATACTCGCAGTTCACAACTTATCAGCTCGACGCAAATACCGAGTCACCAAAGGAGCCAAGCTAGCACAATTCGTATTCATCAAACTAGACAACTCAGTTATAGCCAAAGTCGTAGAACAGCTTCCAAAAACTGAACGAGCTGCAGGAGGATTCGGTTCGACAGACAAAAAGAAACCTACACTTACCAAGGATGAACGTTGGTACCTGAAAATTGTTGTAATTATTAGCTTATTATATCTCTCCTATCAATGATCGATGCATCAATGATCGATCATACGTCACTCAATTGTGGCTTAGATGATCTTTGTTTGTATCGACCAATCATAATTTAGCATTAATAAATACACGCATATTGGCTTCATTAGCCAGTGCGCTCTTTACTCCAAA